>JABASP010000602.1:0-46663 GCA_019776565.1 Sminthurinus signatus
TGTGGTTGCATGTGTGGAGTGTGTACTTTTAACTTTTAAATGTGCATGCTCTGGAATTTCCACTTTCACTATTCCTCGTCTCCGATTCCTTGAACTCTGAAACTGGAAACTCAATCTCAGAGAGGAAGGAAAAAAGGATTTCGTTCGTTTGTGGAAAAGGAAAAGTAAAGACGTTGTGTTATTGCATATATGCAAAACATAATTACAAGTTACAAGTCTCCATGTTTCATACTTGATACTTTGTAAAAACGGTTTCTGCAATGCACTGTTTTACTACAAGCCGTATGTAAGCTGTATTTATTATGTACACTGTGCATTGTGCATGGACCTGGATTTCTCCGGCTACTTTCTTTCATTTTGAGATTTTGAGAGTATTAGGATTTGTTACTGTTCGGATCAATTTTTAAACCACAAACGACAGTATTGTTTATTGTTTATGTTACAAAGGCAAAGGCATTCAATTTTAAATCTCCGATATTTAACTTTTAAAAGATGTCTAATATTATGATAATCGTTGATAAATAATACACAATACACAATGTACTTATGTCTGTGTCGTCCATGGTCCAAGGAAAAACAAAGATGATAATAATTTGCATATTTCACTGGCTTTTTAATATATAAATTCTTTCTAATGACTATGACGTGATTCATGACTGTTAAATGAAGAATAGTATCCCTGTTTAGGAGAACTTTTACTTTTACTTGATTTCAAGTACAAAATGTACTATGGTTGCTACAAAGTACAAAATACAAAACATTGTTCTTTCTTCCCAAAATCCTCATTCCGAGAATGGAATAAATATAACGTGACTATATTAATTTAAATTTATAATGAACATGTGTTTTATTGGTTAAATTTTAGCCCATTTATTTCATTTCATTGTGAAAACTGTATTATACACGTTTATTTATATGGTTAGAATGATTATATACGTCTGTATTCAATATTAATCATGTCAAATGTAGAACATATTACAATAGAAGATACATTTATGGTCCGTAATGGTTGTAAAATTTCATTTCCTTTATCAAGTAAATAGTAAATGACATATGATATTTTGGGATTGTGTTGAAAGTTGAAATAAATTCCCCTTTAGATAATTTAAAGAACAGTTGATAGGCTTTTAATCCTAAACATTCACGTGGGAGTTTAGAGGTGGATCGGAGCCTTTGTAAACGTTAAAAATAAGCCCGTACTTTGTGTATATCTATTTTTGCTTCATCTATTCATATATTCTACCTTTATAATAGTCTGATAACATACAATAATAATCCATCTATTTATCATGAAATGTAAAATATCGGATGGAATTATGTGACTTATAGATTTACTAGTGTATTTGAGATCGCAAGTTTGTGTTTGCAATTTGAAATGACGGCATGTGTACAATATACAATATGCACATTCAACGCAATGTTCCATGTTACATTATATGGTCATATCATATGCCTGTAAAATCTCAAAGCTCAAAGCAAAGCACTGTGTAAACTCAAAAGGACTTTGCGAACAAAATAGATAGTATACTTTTACAGTTTACCTCTGTGCTTGCTCAACCGGAGGCAAGATCGTCCTTGAAATGAGAGTAAATTGGGATTTTGATTGTTTATGCGCGCTTTTGTTCTGTTAAAACATCATGTGTACTGTTAAAATGTTTGTCTTTGCCTATGATGGGATTTGTACCTGTTTTTGTTATCCTTTCGTTTGCGTTCGTATTGGCTATTGACATTGCCAGAAAATATGAATGATTTTTCATTTTATGTTTTGCATGTATAAACAAAAAGCAAAACATTCTGAAAAGATAAAATAGAAGGTGAATTCAAAAATCTCACAATTTACACTGTTTCTCCTATGCCATGTATAACGTACAAGTAACACCTAACATAATAATTTACAGAGTTACTGAGAATACATGAATAGTATATAACGCGCTGTCAAAATCTTGAGGAACATTACACCTGAGAATAAATATTCTTGTATTTTAGGTAACTGTACATCCTGTCATGTTAATGATAAATAATTTGACATGCCTGTGCAGATCGAAACCTTTTTCCCTTTCAAAGTACAGTGTATAGTGTATAAGTTATACACTGCACATTGTACATGGTTTATGTTGTAAGATACTTGCTATCCCCCCATCACCATCATGTTCAAGAAATAAATAAAATGTACTTGAATTTATGAAACTCGTGGGATTTTATGGACTGGGAATACGAGCTGTCAAATGTAGTAGAAATCTATATAATATATAATATTATAGGTTTTATACCCCTTAAAATTTGGTATACAAGCTAAGAAATGACTGGATACTGGATTGAACTATAGCAATACTTTTTACTTTACGTCCCTTTTTAAATATTCATAGCTCATTCATAACGTTCCAAAACGTAGAAAATACTAAATATTTAAAAATGATCGTACACAAAAGTAGTACTGCTGTCTACAGTTACGTGTTCAATGTTCAGTGTTACATAATTTTTTTTCTTGTAAATAATTGAGTATTTTTGTCTGTTTTATATTTTTAGATTACATGTGTAAACCAGAAGCCAATGTGTTTGAAATTGACTTTATTCGGTTCAAAATCAGAGATATGGAAACAAACACAGTTCTATTCGAAATCGCCAAACCTGCTGGTAAGTTACTACCAAAAATATTTTACATTCACAATGTACATTGTACATTGTACATGTTACATATATGTAGAATATAGAATATGTAAGAATATATTCTTTACACAATTCATGTATGCTTAAAATATTCAGAGGCGGATTTTTTTCACCATTCTTTACCAGAATTAACGAGGGCGTATAAAGTATACATGATATTATCTATCTAATGTGTTGGAAAGTAGATTATTGATTGGTTTTTTGTTTACTTGTTTTTTTTGTTTTTGCGATACTATAATATAAGTTATAGTTAAAAGTAATGATTAAATTATTTTTCTGCTTAGTATTAAGGTCAAGAAGTACATTTTATTATTACTTTCAGCTTTTCAGTTCTAGGTTATAACTTTCTCCAAGTCTTTACAAGAAAGGGGAAGAAAGAAAGAAAGCATAATATTCAGACTTGAGGTCTTTTTGATAAGTTCATTATCTATTGGCTCTTATAAATAGAATAATACGTAATGAAGGATTCGTAGCACAGGAATTCCGTTCCCCAACTATTTTCTGTGGTACATTGATAATAATTGATAATTGATGATGATATTGATTGACGCTGTCATTGACTCACTTTTATAGCTAACCTGCTATGCATCTACATACATACATATATCATACATGTGTACATGCATGTATATGTACTTGTATATCTGTCTTGTGTGTGTATGACCTCGTGAATTCCAAATGTCGCCTGTCGTCCATCGATGTGTATGTAGAATGTACAGTATGAAGTTTGTATGATGAACGAGTGAGGTAAAGAGTTGTCACAGTTGTTGGTATATCGACAGGATATAGTATATAATACAATCAACCTACATGTTTAATGTACAACGTACATGTTCATTAGCACTACTGGTTGTCAAGTTGGCATTGACTATAATTTCTGTCGAATAATTGATTAAAATTGTTCGGCTTGAATGAAACTACGAAGTAAAACAAAAAAAGACGGAAGGAGAAAGTTTCGTAGTGCTTTAGGAGAAAACCAGTCCCCAGCTCAGCGATAAAGCTAATGTATTATTTATTAGGAGAAAGACGTATGCTGTATGCTTGATCGACTGCATTATGCATCCATGAGTCTATTACGTGTATTTAGTATGTATTATACTTTATAATTTATTATGTACCATGTACAGTAAAATACATTCGACCATAATACATAATATAATATATTTCTCGTTCATGCCAAGTAAATCATTTATCGTAGAAATGTGTATGCATGAGGTAGGTGCATATATACATTATACATATACTTATTACTTTCTCCGAAATTTGTGATAGTGTGCAGTTTCCCTTTTCTGGAATAATTTTTACAGAGTTTCTTGGCTTTTCTAAAAAAAATTTAAGAGTACATATTACATATACATATATGTAATTGTGTGAATTTCTATCAGTATCTGTCTTAATACTTCATTGGTCATTTCTGTCTTAACAGATGCGGGAGAGTTGTACGACAATAGTGAAGACATTGACCTTAATGCCGGTCGTTTTGTGAGGTACCAGTTTACTCCCCAGTTCCTCAGGCTCAAAATTGTTGGTGCAACGTAAGTCTTTTAACATGTTTTTTTTTGTTATTTATGTCATTCATGATATGATACGTGATACGACATCGCATGCCTTCACTCGTCAATAACCATAAGTTTGACATTTACGAGAACAAATGTGTGCGTTTTATATATTTTACAACATGCACTAATGCACAGTTCAGCCGGTGTGTGCTTTGCATAAAAACTAAATAACTGTCTAATAAAACCTTTGTTTTTTATGTCTAGGGTGGAATTTACTGTAGGCAGCAAACCTGTTGAAAATTTTCGAATGATTGAAAGGTAAATGGTCGTCAAACTCTGTATTTTACTCTAATTTTTTCACAAGCTTTCACCGAATATGTACGTAATTAGTAATTAGTATTTAATATGTAAGTAAGATGTAAGTAAGCCTTAGTTCTTTTGTGTCTCAGAAACCAACTTTTGAAGAATTTTTTTAAAACTCACCTGCATATCATTATCTTTGTGTACCTTGGATATTTTCAGGCATTTTTTTCGAGACCGCCTTCTAAAAACCTTTGATTTTGCTTTCGGGTTTTGCATTCCACACTCAAGAAATACATGTGAACACATTTACGAATTTCCTGCGCTCTCAAAAGAACTCAGTAAGTACAACGTGAAAGTCAAGCGTAACTGTTTCCACTTTGCACTCATATTCAATCCGAAATCCGAATATTATGTGTTATGAGTTATGAATTATGAACTTTTTTTGTAAAATTTTGTTCTTTTCTGAATGCTTTTTCCAGTAAATGAAATGATTGCAAATCCCTTCGAAACCCGGTCTGACTCCTTCTATTTCGTTGACGATAAGCTGATTATGCATAATAAAGCGGATTACGCGTACAACGGCGGCCTCAGCAACAACTGATAACGGTGATATCAACAATAATACCGTACCCCTAGTATGAAATATGAAATAGTAAACAGTGGATGACCTCAGGAGGAGAATGAGGGGAAGAATGTATACAACATACATACTGCATACAGTATGCAGCATACTGCATATAGTACACAATGTATGAAAGTGAGGAGGAGGAAACCCTAAAATAATAATAATAATAGCAACAAGCAATTTGCAATTTGTACTGCAATTTCAACTACATAATATACGATAATACTCCATCTCGTCTCTGTATCATCTATCTAACCTAAAAGTAAATATTATATGCATCAAAAATACACATTTTTCCAATATTAATTTGTAATTTGTGTGCTACAATCAATCATAAACATAAACATGATTTTTATCCATTTTTTGAGTACGACTTACAAATCAAATCCCAACGATAATGTTGTCGTTGTGTACAACGTATAACATATACAAATGCGTACAGAATCAAAGGACAAATTTTTTTTATGTAAAACCTACCTACCTTAATTGTGCTGTAGTTTAAAACTTGATAAACGATAGTATTGAAGAGTCCCCTTAAAACTCCCTGCTCCCTGGATGAAAACTAGAAATGCTAAATGATGGGGATAATGTGCATAGGGCATAAAATATTATATGAAAGCTGTAATGTAATGTGTGTATTTGGTATTCACGTACTTCATGTGAAAGACACATTCATATAGACAAATCAAATATAAGATATACAGATATTCACATTTTAGTGTGATAAATTTTGCTACGTAATCTTATACTATGCTATATGCTATAGGCTATGAAATGGCTTACATAAACTAAAACTACCCAATGGCAAAATATAATTTGATGTCACGTTGTATTAACCACCTAGTTTTTTTCTTTGTCTTAATTAAAACATTAAGGCTATAGATTATAGATATGAAAGATACACCACTGTACTCTGGACATAAACAGTGCATTTTGATTCTGATGACCTCAATTGTTTTTATATTTTCTACTCAGAAATAGACATTCAAGGAAAGTAAATAATATATATGTCCAGGTCATGCACGTACATATTTAATTACTATGCTGTCCTGTCGTTTTCGTTCACATGACTTATAGAATCCTTGATAATATTTTCTACTTCCTACCTCGAAATTCCCTTGTACCTTTTGTATAATATATACACTATACACTGTCTGTAGGCATAAGCAAGCCCCAATACTGTACGTGTACAATACACAATAGTCATATGGTTTCAATATCGGAGTATAAGTTCAAATAAGAAATATGTAAATGTGAGCGTCAATATTCGATATTCGATAATTGTGTAGATTAATATGTATCTCCGTAAGAGCTAAGAGCTAATACAGAAACATTATTGTGTAGTAACTATATTTGGAAGCGTTTGAGACGCTTTTGATAAGAAAATACTATTGCTAATTGCTATTATCTGTACACATATTTATAAGCTGTTTGAGAACGCATCTGTACTTCTACACATATTTTCATATTTCCCCAGTTAAATGTACTTAAGTATGATAAGTATTATACAACTGATTGGTGTTATCCAACTGAGTTTTATTTTGAAATTTTTCTATGCTGGCAGCATCATATTATATACTGTATACAAGCAAAACTGCGGAAATGCTAATGAGCCAGATCATGTGTGTTTTTTTTAGAAAAATGGAAACAAAAACAGAACACAGATCCCTGAAATGCGAAAAAAGTAAACTAGGTTATAGATGCACGTAGTCAGTATTGATATATATATATATATATAATATATGTCAAATATACACAACTTGTTAAAGTGTTTGTTCTATAAATGTGATGAGAATTTTAAGCAATTTTGTCTATTGAAGTTTAAACAGATTTTTGATTCCATAAAAGTAATTCGTGCAGTGCACAGTACACAGTACATACAACTTTAGTTGGTAAATGCATTTTTGGAAATATTTTTGCCCCATTTTTGTGATAATGTTGTGCATGTATGAGTAATGATTGACACTCCATAGATGCATATCCAATGAAAATTCATAAGTAAAAAACTTTTCTACGAGTCTGTGATATGCTGAAATTCGCAGCATAAAGCATAATGTTTTCTGTGCATTCATCATATTTTATAGCATGGCTTTTCTGACTTCTGACGAAAGTTTCCCATACGATGTATTTTGTGGCAAGATTTCTTTGATTTTATACAAAAGTCATGTATGCATAAGTTTATACGTGTGTGTACATAATATTATATTATTATTACTACATACAACATATTATGTGAAGAGTTTTTTAATCGACTTAATACAGCATACAACATACTGAAGAAATAAAATCGTAATGTAGTGTATCAATGGTTCTAGGAATAAGTACTCAATATAATGGTACATCATTTTTTGTCTATAGTCTACATTCTACATACTCAGCACAATATGTTTTATTCATACATACGTATCTATATAATATGTACTTTATAACAACTGTATGAGAATACGGCTCAATTTGTAATTTGTAAGTACATGATGTTTTCATTATAGATACATAAAATGTATTATTGTTTGATTTATGGTTTCAACATCAGTACTTTCTCCTCTAACAAATTGTAACTTGGTGTATGCCCATAAATTTCTAGTCTCGATTACATTATATTACGCAAAAATTATTTATTACGCTAATAATTAATAAAATATAATATTATTATATGAATGAATTTTGCAATAATAAAAAATGATACCTTGCATAATATATTATATATGTGTATTATATACATGGTACGTAAAGAACAACAAAAAAACGAAAAACCAAAAAATGAACTTTCTTTTTTACTTTCTCCGCTAACTCTCATAAAATGCATATATATATTATCTGTATAAGGACTTGATGAATGCTGAAGTATCTAAAAGTACTAACACTAACAGGGAGAAACAGTACAAGTATTTATATATATTCATATAAATGTGTTTTTTTTATTCTTTCATTAATAGTTTGCACATTTTTACGTTCTTTTAAAATATATAATGTTCATGAATGGATATATATACATACACTTGCTTTACAATGTATACGTAAATACGTTTGTATGTTACTAGATATTATAGGTATATAAAATAATTTTCATTAGTATGTGCATACAAAATGCATTTCATTATCATAGATAATACGTATTATAATATATTATATTATATTACAGTTTCTCCTCTGAAATTGTCTAGCATCTCTACTCTTGACAGTGTAATAATATTTAACATGTGAGTTTTCCTTTTCACACACAGTATCTGACAGAAGTACGCAAACAAAATGATTTATTTTATGTATCTAGGTAATTTGGTATTTTATATTTATTTCTCGTAGTAAAGTATTAGTAGTACTGATTTAGTACGTACAAAAAATAAGATACGACAATAATGTTTTACCTGATTAATAACATTTTTTAATAACTTGAAATGAACAAAAATGACAAAATACAACTTTACAAACAAACTTCAAAATTTTTAGTTTATAATCTAATATAAAGCTGTTAAAATTAAAATAAATAAATAATCATTACGTTTTAAATAGCCGTACTAAAACGATTTCGATGAAAAAGGTATACAACTGAAACCTGAAAATATCAAACATATATTTATATCTTCAAATATTTAGGTAAGACGATAACCGTTACTGTGATCGAATAAACAAGGGTTTACATGGATGCATTTGCATATATATAAATACTTTGAGAAGTTACATGAAGGAAGCAGAAGTTTGAAAACAATAGAAAGAAGCACAGAGCTGCTAATAACTTTTTATAAAATTGAACAAAACGTAAACATGTATGTATATTATACATAATATATATATATACACATTATGAAGCACGGAATACGTAAGGAGGTACATCATGTATAGTGTAACTTATCATAACATAAGTGGAAGTGGACAATATAACATACTGCGCCATAACATACATGACATTATGTATTTGAGTCATAACAATCTTTTGTATTATTTTAAGTTTTTTTTGTCCTTTTTGTATAATATGTTATCACAAATGACTCTAATATTGTAAAATCCATACTTGCACACAATGAATACTCCATTCAAAATTGGTATATATATCTTATAGCTTTTATAGCAGAGTCTTGAGTAAGCATGCATATACGCGCGTTTCATAATAATCTGTAATATGTAATAATGTTATAATAATTTAGAAGTCAGACCAGCTTCTCTATGATGTTATATAATATATAATATATGATAAAAGTTGTACAATGTACAACTCCTATGTTATACACACATTCTACAAGACAACAAAGTCAAAGAAGATTTTACATTTTATAACATATTATATCACCAGTAAAACTACATAAAAGACATAATATTATACCTACATACATATTTATCATGTAAGAGAGTAATTTTCCTAGATTTTCTGTCAAGTCTCTGCAATTTCTTACATCAAAATGTTTTTAACATTATTACTTCTAATAGTATTATCTATCATGTATTGTTCTATATATATAGGGAATGGGGGAATAATAAAAAAAACAAGGATTTTTCCCATTTTGTCTATTTATTGTACTTGAATCCTTGCAGTCAGATAAATATCTACGGACCATTTCATTTAGCGTTATAGCAAAGTAGTAGTAGTAGTAGTCGTACTAATAATTAATAATGAATATTACTATTTGATTGATACAATAATAATTATAATCAAATGATGATAGCTAGGAATCTTTGATCTTGAAAAGGACATACATAATACATAATATATTACAGCAATAGTAACACATAATTTAATCAATGACAGTAGTAAATATATAATAAATATATATATATATATATATTATATATATATATTGGTAATGCTGAAGGAAGACTGTATAAGTAATAGTGCGTAACAATAATAATTGTAATTTTAATAATTAAATTATTATTATTATCATTATTATATGAAATTATAATATAATGACATCAAGAAAAATATTTATTTTGTTTTTTACTAACAACACTGGCTTTTTTTCTTATTACCCTTTCGATGACTACTTGCTCCTACTTGTACAGTATCTTGATTGGTATCACCGGTTCTTTGATGTTTCTTTTTCTCTTGTAAAACTAGCTCTGTGATCGCTCTAAACATCTCTTCAACGTTTATATTATCTTTTGCACTCGTTTCAAATAATTGTATCTGCATTTGATCTGCATACCGTTGAGCATCCGTAGTGAGGACAACTTTTCTTGAAGGGTCATCTGATAGAAAGCAGAAGGTAGGAAACAAGGAAACATTTTTTTATCATATTTTATTTTTTATTATACATTTATCATTTTAAAACACTTTTTATTTTGTACCATAAGTAATATCATTGTGTTTTACAACATTATCATTATAACTAACATATTTTCAGGCTTACCATTTTTATTTCCTACTAGAACTTTATTAACAACATCGCAATTCTGTTCGATTTCATGCAGCCATCGTTTGACATTAGCGAAGGATTCCCCGTTTGTTACATCATATACGATTATCACTCCATGCGTACCACGATAATATCTAGTAGAATGAATTATCAAAAATGATATTTTTAAAATGTATTTCATAATAATATGTTTTACATTCTATATTATTTATGATTTGATTCTAGATTTGAATTAAATATTTATGTTACTTTTGTAATACTTTTTAACATATTATTCACTTATTTACTTACGTGGAAGTGATGGTACGAAATCTTTCTTGTCCTAAAAAAGTAAATAAAGATTGAAAAAAAAAACAAAACGGTAAATCAACATAGTATATACATTTGAGACATTTTTCAAGGTTTTTTTTATATGACTTATTAGTAATCACAGCTTAATTTAATGTTTTAGATGTATATTGTGTCGAAATTTTAAAAGTGTATAGGTTTAAATTGCCACACTTACCAGCTGTATCCCACTAAAAATGAGATAGAAAAAGAACAATAGATGTATAAAATGTTTTGACATGATTAAAACAGCATTAAAACTTTTGTTAAAAAATTGAATGGTTCAAAATTTAAAATATATTTTTAACACTTACAATTTGAAGTTTAACCGTTTGTCCTCCTATATCCAATGTACGTATTTTGAAATCTACTCCGATTGTAGTTATATAATTTGTAGAAAATACATTATCTGCAAATCGTAATAAAAGTGCACTTTTTCCTACTCCTGAAATACAATCCAATAGAAACAATCAATATATATGTCATACGTCATTATTATTAAAAATTCAAAAACTCTCATGTACTATAATAATTTAAAGTTGAAACTTTCTAGGGTAGGATACATATTATACTGTATAAATTGTATATATATATATGAATTCTTAGATATATTTACCACTATCTCCAATTATAAGTAGTTTAAACAAATGATCATATTCTTTTGCTTGTGATCCTACTGCGCCTCGGCCAGCCATTATGTTGAACAAAGAGTTTCTTCTTTCCTGTAGAGTTAGAATAAAATACAAGATTCATATAATATCTAATATCATAATGAATAATAATATATACAACAGTTAAGAACGTTACAGTTTACAGCATATAGTAATTGTATAATAATTTTGATACAGCATGCTTGATCCATATTCCGTATTGATACTATAAACTTATGACTAACCTTTTTTTTAATGTAGGGAATAAACGTGACTGTGGCCAATATTAGTAATACTGTTGTCAATGTACTATCAATGTGTTTTATTTCTGAAATGGAGAATCCGAAATTCTGAATTGAAAGATTGTTTAGAAATCTATAGATTCATAACGAATGGAATAGATTTGAATGATGTTGACATTCATACATTTGAATCATATATACAGAGAGATTGTTTTGCTGTTGTATTTTGTGTGTTGCTTCTCTACAATCCAATTGTTGTTAAAACTAAATGAATTCTTAAATTTTGAACTAGTAATTTGTTCTTCTATCTTGTAACAATATTATTTCTTTGTTAGTATACAAATATATATAGTCTGATGTCTGATTCTTACTTTTGTAAAAAGTAAGCGCACCTAAATAATTTATAAATCTTGACAGTTTATCGTAAAAATACACCTGTAAATCAAAAATACTGTATACTGTACTTGCTACTTGCTACTGCCTATAATTATTAATTAGGTGCTGCTGCTGATTTTTATGTTGACACTGTCCATTCATGTGCATATAGGGCGTCTTCAATATTATTCACAACAAAAGGTTTATAATTTCAACAGAATCAAGAATCAAGAGAGGTGATGCTGATGTTTTATGTACATTTAACGTTACGTTGTCCACAGCAACAATTAAATCACTTTAAACTGTACCACATATTATTATGATAATATAATAATTTATTTTACTCCAGAAATCAACCACAGGACCGTTTTGAGTATCTCTCGTCGTTTTGATATAAAATTTTGATCAACTTTAGAATGGAAAAAATAAAATATATACACACTTTAATAAATTGACTTGATACACAATGGAATTGGAATTAAATTGATAATAATTATTAGTGATATTGTAATTATAAATAGAAAATGTTAAACAATGTGCTTTTTACACAAAAAAATCCTTCTTGGTACTGGTACTCATGATCTCATACTTTTAATTTATGGTAATTTAATTGTACACATATATACTAATAATATATGTGTACAATAATATAGAAAGTATAGTATAGTTTATGTATAGTAACTATACAGTATAGTTACTTAAATATACACAAGTAAAAAGTAGATATAAATTCACATTTATATGGATTTATGTGTATTAAAAAACAGAGATATATTATAACAAAATTAATGTATTATTAGTACTACTACTATTAACTATTATGTATGTATATATGTATTTTACTACTACGATTAGTCATTACTTATGTTGATAAAAAAACTATACTTTTTTAACACAATTAAAAATATTATACACCCCTACCCCTATATTATATATATTCCTTGTGCACTTTTACAGTATTATCGTAAAATTCCCATGCTATGAAATTCTTGGCTGCGGCGACGATCTCAGTTTTTGAATTGCCGGGAAAAAAAATTTGTTTTTTTTGGAATTATTTAATTGGAATTAATTGGAAAAGGACCATCATTTTAGTATATTTTAAGTGTATTAAATACTAGGGATTAGCAAGGTAAGTATAAATAACTATATTATCATATTATTTTGTTTTGATTTTTGATATAATTTTTACTTCATATAAGTCAAAATGTTTTAATCCTGATCATGCTTTTTTGTACATTTTTTTTGAGCGGCTTATAACGTTAGTCAGTATTATTGTTTTAGATAATTCATAATAATAATAATAATTCATTTTTTAGTTATAGAAAATAATATGGCGTCAGCAGCAGGTGGTGGAGGTGGTGGGGATCAAAAAGGGGAACGAAAACGAAAGGAGTCTATTGTTGATTTGACTCGATATCTTGAGAAGCAAATTCGTGTAAAGTTTGCTGGAGGAAGAGAAGCATCCGGTATTTTAAAAGGATTTGATCCCCTTCTTAATCTCGTTTTAGATGATACCGTTGAGCATCTTCGTGGTAAGACTTTTCATTTTAATATATAAAATATATTATACTATCTTGATTTTATTTAAGTGTAGAATATATTATTGTTTTTTTTGGTAAAGAATTTAGCTACAATGATAATTACAATATGTACTCTGAGTACAGTACTCATAATCCATTGTTTATAATTTTCCATTGCAGATCCTGATGACCCATTAAAGCTTTCAGATGATACACGTACACTAGGATTAGTTGTTTGTCGTGGTACCTCCGTCGTCCTGATCTGCCCTGCTGAAGGGATGGAACAAATCGCGAATCCTTTTATACAAGCGGAATGATTATATAAAATCTTTCTATGTTTCTTCTCCAGTTTTTTTTACATCATAAAAGTCTTTTTTTTGTGAGGTACGTATGAGACTATATGAGCATGTATGAGAATATTATTTTATTATTTTATAGAATATATAATATATTATATTATGTAATATTATTCTGTATTACATTGTACAACAAAGTTTTGTAATTTGTCATTATCATTTTACCTGTTTGATATTTGATGAATTGAAATGTTTAAACGTACTATAATACTTAGGGTGTGAATGGTTATGAACAAAGCAAATTACTACTTATAATATTATATTATTATTTTTTCTTCCAAATTGATAACATTCTCAATATATTATATTTTTGTGCTATGAGTCATGAAGATACAATGTTCTAATTTGTTTGAGCAGCATTTTGAATAAATAAGATAATATATATATTATGGTGTAACTGTAAAAAATATTTTTAAATCCAAATTTCAATAGGTTTCTTTTGTCAAATTTTTGGAATATCTTTGATCTTCGGAAATACAAGTAACTCATAATGCACATACTTTATGAGATAAAAGATAAAAGATAAAATAGTTGAAATGACATCATAACATTTATCAATGTATAGTAATTTAGGTATGAAATTCAACCAACTTATAAAAAGCTTTATAGTATATTATGGTCTTTTTCATTTTATAAAAGTTATTAGTCCTAGTACACGAGAGACTAGAGAGCAAAATTTTTGTATGTGTATGCTTCATAATACACGTACGGCTTAAACTTTTTCCCTCTACAACATTCTAATAATAATAATACAAAGTGTAATGTTATAAAGTTATAAACGTGTGTAATGTCCCCACACTCTCAATATATACAATACTCGTTTTTATGAATGTATAATGTGTACAACTGAATGAGATTCATCACCATCTCATTAGCACAACGACCACCTGCTCACAGTGACTTTTCTTGCTATAGCTGAATTGAGATGCATCATGTATATTGTATGTGTATACTATGTACATGGTGTATTCTTCCATAATCCCTTTCTTCTCCCCCTCATAAATACAGTCTCATCTCAGTGTATTACGTTGATCGTTATCTATATTATTTATGTATTTGTATTCAATTAAGTCATTATTTAATATCTAATAGTATCATTTATATACATGCATAGTGATGAAAGTCGTATGCATATATACATATTATGCATGATGTCCATAGTATAAGTACATACTTTTCTTTCCATTGTGAACTATATGGTATAAAATCATGAAATGGTGAAAATAGCAAGCATGAGATCTGTTTGCGGTTATTTTTCCCCACACATACGAACTAAATTTTCATCAAGAAGACAAACAATTCAACAATATAAGTAATCATGTATACATAGGTACGTACTGTACGTAACGTACATATCTACAGTAGTCTCGAGTGTCTAATATAATAACATTAGCATGTATATATTCTAAATACCAAATTGATCTTTTTGTACTTTTTTGAATGAGACTTAGTACATTTAACATTATTATTATTATTTTTACTTACATACTTATAATATTCCATATTCCATGTCTGTATGCAGATGAATACGTTATAGATATACGTCAGTAGCTAATAATATAATCTACTTTACATATCTTCTATTTATAACGCACATATGCATATATATGTAGATCATATGTACTTACTACTTACATGCCTATTGATCCTTCGTCAACCAGTTGGTACTGAAAATAAAATGAATTAGAACTAATTTATATGCATGGATGCATTATGTAGATATAATATATATGAAATATATTTGAATAGCATTCAAATATATATATATAGGCTTTATATTACTTTTGGGTAGATATCATTTTAGAACACTTTGGCTTCTCTTTTTTTATTACGACTGTTCATCATTCGTTTTTTCTAGTCCTGGAAAATAGATATCTAGAGATATTAAACTTTTAAAAAACATTATATCACGGAGAAAGAAGTACATGTAAAACGTATATCCACTTTCAATATTTCAATTTTAAATACAAGATAAACAACATATAAAGCTTCAATAAAAGTACAAAACAAAACAAAAAATCTAGTGATTAAATTAACAGTTTAGTAGTAAAACTTTTGAGAAAAATGAGTGAAAGCCTACAAACAGATAGTTTTAGTTTAGGAAATAAACCGAATGAGAAACTAGGAAGTGGAACTAGTTTGAAAGAGAAGGTACCAAAAAAATTACTGCCAAAATCTTTCACTGAATCAAACATTACAACATCTTTAACTACCAAAAACAAGAAAACTTCTTCATCCATTATAACCAAGTATGTTAAAACTCCTGGAACCGTCGTCATAATGCCGTCAACTAGTACAAATACAGTTATAATGCCAAAAAATCAAACTACTGTTGAAAAGGGGGAAGGAAAACAAGAAAAAGAGACACTATGTAAAAATACAATTCGTAATAAAAGTAAATTATTGTCTAAAACCAAAGAAGAATCAGTAGGACAAGAACAAAGTGGCGGTGGAAATATTACTAAACATGACCCAATGGAAAAAAATCATACAAATTCCTTATTAGTACAAGTTGGAAATGAAAGTGGAATAGGAGAACAAATTTCTACAGAGAATCATTCTACTAATACTAATACTGATAACATGAATCTATTTGGAGATCAAATGTCAGTCTCAGTACCAGAACCAGTACCAACTGTAGAAATAAAAGAAAATCCATTGTATGATCTATCTGGAGGTGATGATAACAAAGAAAAACAACTGAGAGAATCTGTGAGAATTGGACATGTTCTTCCATTGATTTCTGAGGTTTCTGGGATAGAAGAAGATAATAATAATAAGAAACATTGTGAGCCAGGGGAAAATGAATTGGAAGTTAGTCAAGGCGAGGATGGTAGGATTTTGGCTCTTAATATTAATGTAATTGAAACACCAACAACACTCCTACCTTTACATCATCAGCATCATCATCATGATCATCATCAGCAACAGGAGCAACAGCTACAATTAAGTCATCCTCATCAAACGGGTGAAAATTTATCCATGAGATCAGTAATACAACAACATAATACTTATCAACACATGCAAACACAACCACCACCACAGCACAATATTGAGAATGAACCAGAAATGATTGAGTTGTATCCTTCATCTTCAATGTCTCTTCCTCCTCCTCCGATTCCTCCTCACTCACAATCTCAAAATCCTCATCAGCAACATCAGCACCATCATCATCATCTTCAACCTCATCAGCATAATTATAATTATGGATCATCCTCATCCTCAGTTTCTTATAGAGGAGAAAGGTCAATGATAGGACTTGGAATTGGAAATAATACAAGTACGATAGTTCCACCTCCTGAGGAATTTATATATTCTCACTCTCTTCAAAATAGTCAACATCACATTCATGGGCAAAATTCAAATGGTAATGGTAATACTGGAACCAACAATGGCAATAACAATAATATGTACACGAATAATAACTTGTATTCTCCAGAGGATTTGACATATTCAGCTGTAGATATTCAAATGGTTCCAAATCCCAGACATTGGAGAGCAGCTAATAATAATGAAAAAGGTTGTAAGTCTACTACATTATAAATAAAAATTCAATGTATCATTTTTATCATTTATTATGCTCCCATTGTTTGTACAACATGTTATTACATAACAATGTGTATACTTGTATATATTTTTTTAGACTACAAAAAATCAGCTTGCGATCGAGAAAGGACTAGAATGCGAGACATGAACAAAGGTACATTAAATACTCCAACTGTATTAATATGAAATTCTAAAACAACTTGCTGATGAGTAATTTTCAATTCTTAAAAAAAAAGCAAAAAACATAATGTATAATGTAATAGTTTGATTTGGAAAATAAAATTTTGTTACTTTGATTCAATTTTTAGCATTTGAATTACTCCGTCAAAGGCTTCCGTATTCAAAACCACCAGGGAAAAAGTTGTCCAAAATTGAATCTCTTCGACTGGCAATTCGATATGTTAAACATTTACAGACTTTGTTGGACATCCCTACACCTGGACACCCCTTAGGACCATATTCTTCATCTGGAAATATGTATGACCATCATCCACAACATAATTTACCAATGATGCATAATTATGCCGGAAACTACTCCCATCCATATTCAGTTTGTCCTCCTCCACCAAATGCCACAATGGTCACTTCAATAACACCATCTGGTCAACAAGTTCTTCATCATCATTTGTCAATGGAAGGACAAAATAATATTTGTTCAAGTTGCCCCCCTTCGGTCTCCTGTTCCAGTTCACATCCACAACATCATCTCATGATGACTTCTACATCTCCATCCCCATATGGAAACAGTACTAGTCATTCCCATTCAACTTCATCTAGTCAACATCATCTTCAATCTTTGACTGAACATCATCCCTCCTATTTTCAAGACAGTAACTAAAATGGAAAATGGGAAAGGGATACCTTGTATCTTGTATCCCTTTTTGTATATAATTTCCAATATACAATAATAATTATTTCTCAATTATTAGCATAAAATTAATTTAAGTATTAAAGATAGTTTGTACTTATTTTCTATGTATATGTATGTTTATGCAGTAGAGGATTTTTTTCATGTTTTTTTTCTGGATTTTATGAACTTTTAATGATTGAAATTTTTGAAATGAAATGAGAAAAAAACATACATGAATAATTTAAATGGATAAGAGATAAGAGTCGAGTACATTTTACTCAAATCTAAGCTATTTTCTAGTCTTTTGATATCTAGTGCAAAGTGCAAAGCAACATTTTCAAAAGTCATCGTGTATAGAAAAAATATTTTATAGTAGTGTATAGGGAATAGGAAATATAGAAATGTTTTTGTCAACATTTCTGATATATCTACCAGTATAAACATCCAGATGATATACTTTGACATCATACTGTTATAAAAACTTGAACTATTGTAAAATAACAATAGGAATTTAATAAATAAGTACATATAACAATTTATGTAGGATATTTTGTACTGTATACTGTATGCTTTAAAATATTAAATTTGAATAAATTTAGAAGACATCATAACTTGCAAATATATACATTCCGTGACTTTCTAAAAGCTTTTTTTAAATTCAAAGTTCAAGTTTTGAACAGAAAACAGAATAATAATTTAGAATTTTGTTTTATTTAATGAAATAAAATCCTCAACACTACAAAAAAACCAGTTCAAATACAGAATACAGAAGCAATAAGAAGCCGTTCAAATAAATGTTCAAAATTGAAATAGAATCTCATATATAGCAAAGTATTTTCCTCAGAAGTAAAATCATGTACAATGTACAATGTACAGGCAACCACATCATTCATTAAATGTAAGAGGCAAGATTTCCAAAAAATTACTACAAAAAATAAAAACAAAACAAGTTAGTGTGAAATATGACACTTGTACTGTCTAAAACTCTGTGGAAAAAAAGTTTTGTGATGCATACAACATACAACACATTAGGAACGTTGTACGCCTGTCGCTCAATAGTTCTTGAACTTTTGACTTGAAATGTGAGAAAATTTTATATTGTATTATAGCTACATGCGATTCTGACAAGAAAAGATCAAAACTGTGTTTCAAACTATATAAAAGTGCAATCGCAGATGTGAGGTGTAGGTGGACTTTTCCTTTATCTCACTCTCATACCACTGCTCTAAGCTGTGACACTATTAACTGCTTACACAGCAGTGACAACTGACAACTGAGACGCTTTTCTTTCCGGAGCTATCAGCTGATTCTACACTTTTCTTCACAAAACTGTATTATGAATAAGTAATAAGGAGATATCAAATTCATGGGGGTGAAAATTTGGGAAAAATTTAAATAACGGTAGTAAATTGTGTGCGGTACTGTGTGTAGTGAATTGAGTTATACAACAAACGTGATCATTGATCAAAATATTACATACTACATAGACTTGCGCCTATACTAATATGTATTACAAGTTTAAAAAAATATAGTCACATGTCACATTGTAAAAAATTACTTAACAGTATCCTGCGATGCCGCTTTCTCGCACTTTGTTTTTTTTTAGTAATTATAAAGACATACCTATACATTCTACATTGCAATACAATGTACAATGTACATATTTTACAAAAATATTCGGAATTCGTGCGTTACCATTAAAGTAAAGTTGTTATACCTGTTGCTTGCAATAAAGTCACGTTGGATTTTTTTAACTATACATGTGTGTAAAATAGATACTTGTTCGTATATATTGTTTGCAGTATACATAATATATTATGCATTATGTATGTTGTTGAAACTGGATTTTTTTGTACAAAATGACAATTTGCAGATTCATACATTTATATACATTTATATACAACATACAAATTTAATTCAATCATGTTTACTTATTCTCCTTGTCATTCCGCATTCAGCATTATAATATATTCAGCTTATTTGTCATTTTCTTAAACAAACATGACACACGTACGAACAGTTGTATGTTCAGAAAAGACAATGCACAATCAAATTATTATTGTCAATGATATCTTTACAATGGTTTGTATAACTTGTAATGTAGCCCTTCAACATTCAAGTTTTCGAGAGCTACAAAACTGGTCAAAATGCATATTGTTTCCCATAATTCTTACAGCTAATCGCATGAGGATTTAGAATCTGTACAAACAATCAATATTAAGCTTTTCTTATTTTAGAGAGTTTTGGAGCGATTTTCTTCTTTGACACCTACTTGAGATGTGAGATGTGATGATCACTGATCACTGATCACTGACCATTGACCATTGACACAACATGACACTGAATCCATACTCCATACAATCACTTTTTGGCAAGAGAAGCTTTTGGTTTTTCAAGCAGTGTTGAGTGTTGAGTATTGAATGTTGATATTTCCACAACTTGTAGTGATTCTTTACTAGCATGATGTCATATAAACCATACAAGGTATGATAAACTAGTATGATATAATGTATTATGCATTTTCACTCTGCCAAATATTATACAAGTTCTCATTTTCATATTGACAAGAAAATACAAGTAACATTTCTGTCGGTCTGTCGATTAAATGTTTGTGCAAAATTTCAAAAAATGTCTTCAAATATATTAGAAGTAAAGCTTGGATGACAAGTACAGAAAGTATACTTTGTAGTTTTTTGTAATGCATGTACATTGTACATTTTAATTTATCCCTTTTCATGTAATAAGCCATAAGCATTAAGAAAGTTCCATAAATAAAACCTAAAAATAATCGGCATCAGGAATTTTTTTTTTCATTAAAGAAATGCAAAAAAAAGCTACACACACAATAATGAATGCAATTTTTGGCAAAATAAAAGATAATGATGTAAACTTAGATTACACTCACAGCTCACAGCACAGATGTAAAAGGTGAAAATTGAATTGAGGAAGTTGGGAAAAATCAGCTTCATCTCATGTAAGTATACACAGTACACAGAACATATTCTGATGTCTGATATATTCACAGTAAAATACTGTGTAAGCAGCAAAACATTAGCGAAATGACCAATGACCAATCATGATGACTACGATTATAACTGCCATGTAAAAGAGAAATTATTATTAAAAGGCAATACCTATTACATGTACACTTTACACATTACACATTACACACATGGAATAAAAGGTTCTCCTAGGCATTAGACATATATCGTGTATCGTGTGTAATGTACATATGTCAGGAAAACCGGTTCTTGCCGAAGGGTTTAGCACAGAAAATGAAAGCAGTGCAAACAGACTCAGACGTTTTCATTCATGAATACGGCGAGAAGATCACGACATATACATCATATTATGCATTACATGTATCTGTATATATATTTACATGTATCTATAATATCTATACGGGGTAAAAGCAATCTCAACATTATCATCAGCATAATAATGACGGGGTGTTATTAACAGAATTTTATTTGCAAAAAGTTAAGTACAGCACCTTTAGTCATTTTATGTGTGATCTTTACTGTACGATTTACTCCCAAAACTACTTACCATTGGAAATGTAATCTTAAATTTGGAATTTGGTAGCTTTCAATTTTAAATGTTTTTACATCAGGTTGATACTCATAAGACTATGTTATATTGAAAATTGCATGTATGTATAATGTTCGTACGTCTGACTTTCTGTTACATAATGTCAACCAATCAATATTGTACGTATACACTTAATTATCTACCCAACTATAAAATTACATGTATGTGTGTCTTCTCCATTCAAATGTCTTGTATGCCGTGAGACATTTTAGGCCGAAAATTGTTAGGTAAAATCTATGAGTGCATGATGGGATGTGTGATGACATGATGTGATAAAAAGTAAAAAGCTACGAAAAACTGAGGTTTATCTGTATTAGTTAGATAGTTATTTCTCTAATGTGTGGAAGGATCCACAGCTTTTCTACAGGTATGATTTTATAGAGATGTAAAAGGGGTAACTTCCAACCTCCAGGGTTGAACGTCGAACATGAAAAATACGCATGATTTTATACATATGTATTGTATGCTGAGTGTGCAAAAGTTTCAATGGAAATGAGAAAGTACATGGATATTTTCATTGATAAGAAACAGTATAGAGAATGCCAGTCTTTTTATTTTCAAACTAAAAGTTAGGGAATAAACGTGTTTTTTGTCGTAGCTCTGTCAACAAAACATTGAAAATTGAACATTATTCAAAATTTGTGTTCAAGAGGCATAAAACCAAACAAACTTAGGAGATAAAAACAGAGTTTAAGACTCGGTAGTTCTAAAAAGTACTACCAAGTAAAATAATGAGAAAGTTGAAGATGGTACTAAGCAAAGTTTTACCAAGAGCTATCACATTTTCATCTTGTTCCTGCTGTATGTTAAACTTTATAGTTTTGCACACAGCATACAACAAGACAAAATATATTATATAATACAATATATATATATATATATACATAGGAGGAAGTGGTTTTTAAATTAAACAAAAAAACAAACAAAAACATAATTTAAGTTAATTAATATCCACGAACAGCTTTAGCCTTGACAGCTAATGGGGCTCCGTATTGGGGAGCAGCGGCGGTGTAAGCGGACACAGCAACTGGAGAAGAGTAGGCGGAATGGACTGGAGAAGCATAAGCTTGGACCTGTTGGTGATATGCAGCGTACTTTATTTAGTATTGATGAATGAGGAAAATGATGATATTAAAATAATGAGAACAAATTTCAAAATATTAAATCCAAAAATCCTATCACTACATTATGAACATTTCGAGCTCGGAGCTTCTGCAAAAAACTCAGCAACGACAATGACTTTTTAAACATGTTTTCATTAATATAATAATTATTATGATTATTTTTAACTTACGGCTGGGGCAGCATATGCTTGTTGGGCAAGAAGTTGAGGAGCATATCCAGCATATTGCTACAAAATGAGAGAAAAAAAGTCGTCATTAATAACTGAACAAAAAATTTAAAAATTAAAAAAAATACAGAGGAAAAATGATAGAAAGTTGTATCTACTTTTTTCGACTTTTGTACAAGAAAATTAAACTTACAGCTGGGGAAGCATAGGCAGCAGCTAATTGAGGAGCGGCGTATCCAACAGATTTAGCGAGAGCGGGTTGAGCATAGGCGGCAGAGTAACCGGCTGGAACTCCAGAGTAAGCCAAACCGTGTCCACCGGCCAAAGCAAGTCCGTTGTAAGCAGCAGCTGGGACTCCAGCATATCCAAATTGTCCCAAACCAGAATATCCAGAAAGAGCAGGAACTCCGGCATATCCGGCTAATCCATGGGCAGCATATCCAAGTTGTTGACCAGCCAAACCAAGTCCATTATAGGCAGCTGGAACTCCGGCGTAACCAGCATAAGCTTGTTGAGCGTAGACTGGGGCTGCGAAGGCTTGTTGAGCATAAGCTTGTTGATAAGCTGGGGCAGCATAGGCTTGTTGGGCGAGGAGTTGTGGAGCATATCCAGCATACTATAAAATATAAAATAAATTAACATTTTAAACATGGAAAACAACCTCAATCTTGAAATCTTGTATTTCTTTGTTCAAATGATTCGAAGAAAGTCTACTGAAAAAAACAAAAAATAAAACTTACAGCAGCAGGTGAAGCATAAGCTAATTGAGGAGAAACGGCTCCAGCGTATCCAACAGCAGGCCCTCCAGCGAGACCGTAACCGATACTAGACGCAACTCCTCTTTTCTCGGGCTGTTCCTTCTTTTGTTCCTCTCTGGCGAAAGCAGAGTTGGCTACAGCCAAAACCAAAACAGCAGCAACCTACAAGATTTGAGAAAAAGGAATAGTACTGGGATTATTTCATGCTAAAAAAAACTTTCACTTTTTCAATTTTCAATCCACACTTTCCGTTTTCCGTTCTTTTTAATCTTAATTCTTAATCCATAATCCAGAAACAAGAAACACAGATTCGTATCTACACTCCGTTTATTTGTGTTTCTTTCAACTTTTTTTTTGTAAAATTTCAAGTTTTCTCATCTCAAGTTTTGTTCTTTGTTCACAAACACACACTCACACGTTACACAAAACACGAAAACACGAAAAAATCTTGGAAATGTTGAAAACTTGAGAAAACTTTGAAAACTAGAAAAATACAAAAACTTTTAGAAATGTTGATAAAAAAAACTTACGAATAATTTCATGTTGATAATTTGTTTTATGTGGAGGATTGATTCAAAAAATTGGAAAATTCACTGATTATTAAGAGACTTGTGATGAAGGAATGATAATATTTGTGGAGCGCTCATGCCTTTTATATTGAAAGGGTGAGTGCTTTAAATTGCTACAGGATGAACGGATGAAGTGTTCATTCAGGGATTCAGGGATGTAACACTGTAATAATCATGATAATAATAATAACATGTGTACAAACTACCAACACTCACTCCGACCATTCATGTGTGCAAAAATGCTCTGTATTCACCTATAGAACCCTATAGAATTATACATACATGATGATTGTATCCCTGTATATATGATAAGAAGGTGCCGGTGTAATCGTAATCGTAATTTCTTGCTTTAAAAAAACACATGTCTCTTATGATGAGTCTACAAGGGACGTTCCTAGTCGTATAGTAAAGTTAGTAGTGGTGCATAAGAAATGCATTAAAAATTAAAACACAATACATAATACATGATACACATGACGTTTGTAGGTGTACATGTGTGTATGATTTGAAAACAGTACAACATTTGTTATAGGTACATAATAATCATAAGTAGTAGTAGTAGTGGCAGTAGTGGCAGTAGTAGTGGTAAGAGTAGTAAGAGAGCAGAGAGCACTGTCAAATGTTGACAGTGAAGTTACGCATACATGAGGTGGTACACTGACCCCTTGTCTTTAGTGATGTTTAGTATTGTTGTTTTGTTGTTGTTATTGTTTCTTTCCGCTGCTCTTTTCTGATAGTCCAACATACTACACACTACACACAATACAATAGTAGCAAAAGAGTACAAGATACAAGATGGGATGATATTACATGCATCATCCTACATATGTGTACGATATATTATACAAGAGGAATCTTTCTTTCTTCCTTTTTTTTTCGTTTTAACTTTTTTCCAACTTCTGTCGCATGGTGGTCAGTACTTGTTATTTAACAAACAACATTTCCGTTGCATATTATATATTATGAGCCTTGCTGTTTACTGTACATTGTACATTTGGTAGATAGTGCACCCAGAGAAACTATCTATTATCTATCTGTCTGCCTGTCTATCTGTCTGTGTCTTTGAGCTTTGAGTCCTCATAGTATTTGGTAGACAGGTACTTGGTACTTGGTGTGCTACACATAAATGATAGATACATGTGGACTTGTTCTTGTTTTCAAATGTAAATTCTGTGTACATACTGTACGTGAACAGAAGGAGCAATTTGAAGACGAAGACGAAAAACGATCATAAACTTAAAGGGTGGCTGCACCACACCCTCCGAAAATCCAAAATCAAAGCAATACTGTAAAATGGAAAATGTAAAACCAATCCTTAAAAAAAACTCTCAAATTCTTTTCTACTCATGATGTTTACGAGATTACTGGGATACCCACATTCAACATTAAAAACCATTTTATAAGTAATATGTATATGTACATGTACATTGTGCATTATACTCTCCATAGGTAGTTGTATAAAGTATGAATGGTGCCTGTTCGTCTGCTCTCAGCTCTCAGCTCGGTTTGGTTCAACATGTGAAAACAGAAAACACTTTTGCTCTCTATATGTCAATGTTTTGACTTATTGCCTTGGCCAAGTCCACTGTCCACTATCTACTGTCCATATTCCATATATATTACATATGCTATGCATATAACCAAAATTTATAGAATGTGTTGCCCATTTTTCATTCTTAAAACATCTATAATCTATACATATTTCATCTTTCATACCTCCTACCTACACAAATCATCTTTAAAAACGTTTCTGCTTCCAAATTCCAAACCAAGCCAAGCCAAGTAATAATGAATAATGAATACAGAAAAGAAACTAGATCGATTGAACAGCAATCAGAAAATATTATACAGACTTCCAAAAATTTTATTCTTTACATGCGTCTGTCTTCTTTCATCGTTTCTAATTTCGTTGCTCATTCCTCATGATTAAGTAAATAGAGCTTGTTTACGTCTCGTTCTTGTCCAAAGTCAAAAGTCAAAAGGTTCTCATTTCCATATTATTATGTTACCGCGTCTACGTGGGAATATTTAGTTTTGAATTTCGTTGTGTATGTTGACCATTTACATTTCTGGATTTTTGGTCACTCAGAACTGAGCTCTGAAATGTGATGCCCAAAGATGCTTCTTTGTCTGCATCCTACAAGTAAAATGCTTCTCTGTGTGCGGCATTACAAACATCCGGTCAACAACGAAATTACTGTCATATTTCATCGATTTGATAAGAACAAAAGAAGTACTAATATAATTAATTATTATTCATATTTCATATATGTAATGAAAGAAATTTATACACATTTCACATGTATAATATGAATTATGAATATGGATATATTGAATATTGAATCATAGTGTAAATATTATGGACTGTTTTGCTCACGTGTATTACTTGTTACTACAAAAATCACACTAATGCCTCCCAGAGAAACATGATGCACATCGTCTGCTATACGGAGAGAGAAAGAGGAGAGAGTGAATGTCACACCTCCTACATAATAATAATACAAAATATTATCTACGAATGTAAATGATGCACAAAGCTTTTATTTTCAAAGTTCCTATCAAATTTCTTAACATGAGACACATGAGACGGGAAGTCATTCATGCAAAATGGAAATAAATATATATGCGAATAGGGGAAATAAGAGAAGTCTGAAGAAAGAAAGGACAAGGTAACATTGTTATTTAAGTACATTAATATCTGTAATCTAAATTTTTATTCATTATGCATTATGGAAGATAAAATATCATACTTAGATATTTACTACGCACATTTTGTAAATCATGTAAAAGTACAAAGCATACAAAATACAAATATGTGTAGTTATCGACGCATCCTCATAATTCGTATAATCGAGTTATCACTTAAAGCCTACTAAAAAGTAATCACTGTCTTCGTTAGTATTAGTACGTTGTTATATTTTATATTACACAGTACATTGTACATTTAAGGTTTTGGAATTTTATGTCAATTTTATTAAATTCATGCGTAATATTTGTTTAATGTTTAGTGTTTAATACTTTTTTTTACTGTTTACATTCCCGATAAACATTGTGTACAACTACAACTTACAATGTATTATATAACCTGGACGAGTTTTAGGACTCATTTTTATTGTTTGATTTTGTTTGAATCTATGTGATACAGTTAGTCATCTTTTCCTTGCAGGATATCTGCATGTGAAAACCATTGAAATGACTTTAAATTATATAACAGAATTTAATGTATTCCTCTAAATCATAAAATTGTGTTTACTTTTGAAGTATACATAGTTAAATTATATACCACCAAACAATAAAGAATTACTGTAGTATTACAAAATAATGGCTAGACATAACAAAAAACGAAACAGATGATGGGATTTCTATTTTCCATCAATTCTCTTATTTCTTATTTTGTTATAATTTTACATATATGTAAAGAATAATAATACTAATAATAATAAAGCCTAAATGGATAATCTATTGTACCTATAGTCATAAAATTGGTACGTAAAATTGGTATACCTAAGTGATTTATTCATTCATTCATTCACTCAATCAGTTTTGTATGTAAATAGTACACATGTATGTGTAATGCATATAGTTTTCTCTACAAGTAAGGTGTGTGGGTGAAATGTGAAATGAGGTTCAGTTCAATTATTCAGTTCTGATCTAATGGAGTTATTATTGCTCATAACTTTTGACTTTTGACCAATTTAGCCATACTTCTTATTTACGTGATCTTATTTAAATTCGAGGAGCGTAGGAATTATTGTAGAAATAGTAAAAAATGGCAGTAGCACATAGTACATAATATGGTACTCTTTGATGTAATAACATATACATGTACCTTGTACATTATACTGTGTACGTTATACATAATACATAATGTCGGGCAGGTGCAGTAAATTGTAAATTTAGTTTTTCATTTTTCAATCAATTAGAAAATTTTATTAATGTACAACATAATATAATGTCTCATGACAATAACGACAACCATCCTCAAAACAAAATCTGCATGATAATTTTACATATAAGTATACTTACAGTCTTTACAATGTTTTATAGGTAATTTAGGGGTTTTTACTGAAAAAATACGAAATAAATAGTGAACAATAGTGCTGCAGGTCATTTTACTTTTCCCATTGTCATGTTTTTCATTTAGCGTTTAAAACCTTTAAAGCCATACTGTTTACTTTTTACCATTCTGGGAAACTGTGTATAAACGATAATTTATGTGTACATGCAGATTTGATTTGGCTGGTTCAAAATTTAAAATGGATGCAAATCCAAATGCAAGAAACGAGATAATTGTGTAAGATTTATAACATTTTGTATTCTGCATAAAGTATCAGTAAGTCAGTCAAGTAAGTAATTGTGATCACTAATCAGTGTTTTTAAACGTAAATTTACTATACATTTCAAAACATGGGGCAATCAGTAAAAATGTAAACATGTGTAAATAGTAAATAATGTCTAATGTGTAGCAAAATATATAATGTGCAATAAATATTTACTTTTTGCTTTGACATTATAAAAATTTGCAAGAATTAAGAATACACACATGTGTGAATTACTGTTTATAATAATCATGCATTTTGTTTCTTGTTACAGCATATTGTATAGTTAGGTTAGGTGTTATTAATTGTAATTGGAAAAGTTCTTTTCTGTTTCCATTTGCATTCGAAATGGAAATTGTTGACAGAGCACAGAACATGGTTCATATTTCAAAGGTAACGATGGAGTAAAAAAAGTAAAAAGAATCATTGTTATAAAACTAACAAGTAACTTTCAATGGATTGTATTGAATTTGAAGATCCATTAGAGTAAATAGGAAATACATAATATGTTCTGTAATAAATGAGAAAATGAGCAAACAACGAAAGATGCATGTATAGAGGAACTTGAGCTGACTTTTACACTCCAAATTCTACAGCTACCTACAGCACATTTCACATGCTGTCTACTGTCTACGTATTAGAGCGATTTACACTTTACATTTTACATGCATTTGACATTGTATGTGATGGATATCTGAGTCTGATTCTGATTATGATCTGAATAATAATTAAATATGCTAATGTCTTTTTTTCAGCCTGACTTTTACCTTTTACCATACAAGTAATCCATTTGAACTACTAAAGTCAGATAGATGTGCCCCAGTAGGCATACTGATTACTGATTACTAATAATTATTGGTAGTTACAATCACACCGTCACATCAAATATTTGGTTTGGTGATGAGCTCATGTTCCTGAGGGTGGTAATCAGTAATCAGGTAGAACACAAAGTCATTTTCTTCCAATAAAAATCTCATTGATACACATTTACATTACCCATGTATTAAATAACTCATAATGGACAACTCAAGCTCCAAATTTTACCCAAATCATATAAAAATATGAGGATCTAGTTGTATAATGAGACATAATTTTGTACTAATAATTTCAATCCAATTTAAATACTAAATACACAGAGTTGGATATTTTACGGATTCGTGAAGTAACGTGTGTATTAGTATTTGGTATGTAAAATTTTGCTATGTGAAATTATACATGATTGATACAAATTCGGCCCTTCAAGACTAAAGGTAAATAGTGTATAAAATACCGATAACTAATAAGAGATTTTTTACGTTTTATGTAATTTCTATCTTTGCAAATGGGACTTACATGGATTATGGATTATGGGGCATAAAAATCAAAAATGCTCATGGGCTTCAATTCACTGTTGATTGAACTGATTTTACTGTCCAAAAACTTATCATGTTACATTATTTCATCTAAAAAATATACATAATAAATTGAATTGATAAACAATTTGACAAAAACTACGAATTCGCATTTTGCGTAGCTTTTAAAAGTTACGATGGAACTTGATAGCATCTATTTGCCCAAATTCTTGAATGACGCAACAAAAGTTACAAATAAAAAAATAGTATTAACCTCTTGATTTGATTTTGGTTTTTAGTTTCAATTTTTATGCTGAATGGTGGACTATGAAAAGTATGAAGGTTGACTTTTTTTCTTGCGGTTTCACACTTTATACACCTCTCCCTGTCTTTCTTTTTTCTGACTAATAAATTTCTGCTTCCTTAGAACCGTAATTAATTCAGAATTTAAGAGTTTTTAAATTGTGTACTGTGTAATAACTAGTAACACTATGTACACAACGTACTACTAAACTGGTGAAATATCACCATGTCCAATATTCATGAGTCACGAGAAAGGATAAATTTTAATTTATGTACCTTTTGTTTATACTGAAACTCTGATTATCATGATTACTACTTATATTTATTATTTATTATGTTTAATGTGTTTACATTCTATTATTTTTTATTTGTTTATTGCAACTTTCAACATGTGTGAAGATCTTATCCAACATTGTGGTTTATACATAATATGTCCTTACTTCTTGCAGCATACCTATACACTATACACTGTACATAATCCTTATGAATTTGGTTTAAAATTAAAAGTATTATGTAGAATCGTCAACTTAAGAAAACAAAGTCACGAAACAAATAATCTTCCAATTTAAATGTTTGCATAAAACGTAAAAGATAAGTAACGAGTAACGTAGTGGTTAGTGGAAGTGACCAGAAAATGTCCAAGTTTCAACCGCAGCGTCTACTATTACTTTGTATAATGTATAATGTTGTAGGTGTGAACGAGAAAAGGTAGAAACGTTACCTCTGGTTTTGAAACACAAGTTACACCTGTACAGTGTACAGCATAACAAGGTAAAAGCTAACGTTAAGCATATAGTATGTATTATGTATCGTGTTACTAATGATTATTGTTACTGTTACTTAATTATGTAGTGTGTATAGATAACAAGTTACATTTGCCATGTTTTAGTTAATTATTATTACTCTTGACTCTTGAGTAGTGATAATGAATGGTTGTATAGTTTGTCGTTGTAATTGTAATACATTTTGGCTCAATTCTTTGTACTTTGTACTTTGTATACAAAATCCTGTTGTTCTATATGCATACAAAATACAAATATTATCAATGTGCATATGTTTTGCATTTTACATCGATATTTTTTCAACCGTCTGTCATTATCATATCACTTTTTCTTTGACTGTGTGCAATGTAAAATGTAGAAGTGAAAGCCGATTCAATACTCAATACTAAATGGGCATAAGGAGACTACACTCTAGACTCTACACAGCAAGCTACAAGCAAAAAGTCTCTACATTCTACATTCTACATGAGCATAAATGTATAAAACTACGATGTGTTCTACGCTGTGGATTGTGGACACTCGAATCTTGAATAAATCAAATATCAAATAAATGGGAATAGATTCCAGCAGGTCTGTGGAATATAGATTGTTCTTCTGTAGTGACAAAATATAAAGATTACGATTTAATTACATAAACATAGTTTACAATTGGTAAACTTGCAATAATTACTATATTTTATGATTTCCTGGGTATTAAAAATTTAAATGCTTAGACTTGAAATATTCTCATCTTCAAACTATTATTGAATTTTTTTTAGATGCACATATTTTAATGAGTTTTATGTGAATCAATTTCCGGTCTATGCCTGAAGGTATCATAAGCCACTTGCTTCGACATTCTTACGCTACATTATCTATATATATTATAGCTTACATCATTTTTTGTTCCGTCGTAAGCAGAAATGCACAAAAAAGACGATTTGAGTAAAACATTTAATTCAATTCTCGCTCAAACTTTCATGACATTTCATATTCCATGGCACACATCTACTTATGTACATTGACATCCGCACACGCATTAAAAATCAAAAGTAATATGGTTTGATGACTTTGTTACAGATTTTTGGAAAATGTTAAACATCATACTAGGAAAAAAAAGGTAACAAGTTTCTACCTCACCAATAAATTGACTGTCTCATCGTCAATGAATATTACAATTGCAATTATGATGAGGATGACGATGATCCTTCAAAAATTACTTATGAATTATGAATGAGTTATACGCATCCCATGATATAATATAATAACATGTTTTACATTTAATGTGCAATTTCCATGTTTCGTGATGGTACATTTAAAAATGCAGTGCATATAATATAAAATACATACAAATGATAATTACTAGGTGATTTGAGCTGGGAGTATAAACATGATTGTCATCAACATTATTATTATGATTAGGTATTCAGAATTATTCAGACTCATCATTTGATCACCTGTTACCTGTTACCTTTTACTATGTACTTTACTTTTTACTTGCATTTTGTTACTCTACGCACAAACTTGTATATCAACTATCAACATTCCCATCACCGAGATATTTTGCATATACGCACTTTATTACGTGTGTATTCACCAGACACTGGTTGAAACAATCAATCCACTTGTACAATATGTACAATGTACATCGTCTCGGAAATGTGTGTGGAGGTGAAAAAAAAGAAGAAAGATTTTTGAATCTTGAATCTCGAATCACAGAGCGATACCTAGATTTTATGAAAATTACCAAATGAGTGTAATAATATTGAATGTATGTACTGAAGGGTAATTCCCATAACCCATAACTTTGCTAATTAATTTACTTTTCAATACTGTGCTGTAATATTGTTATGGCTTTCTAACTCAATAAGAAGAGTACATAGATACATGTGAGTACTTACGCTGGGGCAATTTCTCTTATTATAGGAAATGAATTGCTCTAGCTATGTACTTAGCCGTTAGCACTGTCCATATTCTATAGTCCATAATATGAAAGCTGAACTTGTTCATCATGATCATGAACACTGAATACAAATAACGAAGCAAGTGTACACGTATTTTACGTATTATGTATTTCCTTTTGCTCTATCGCCTTCTGGGATGATCATGATGAGATACATAATAAAATGAACACTCTTGTATCTTGTATCATACAACATAGAGCGCAGACAGTGGACAGTGTAATGATCTGAATGAGATCATTCTGAAATTTTTATTGTCTGAGACTACATTTTAAATTCCCATAAGACATAAGAGAATGTATCAAGTACATGAATGTTTATCATTTATCACACAGTATCTCACTAATTTATTGTAAATTTTTATTAACAAAGCTTTACAAAAAAAAACGAAGGTGTACACAGGTGTTTACAAAAACTAGTATGAACTTTATGTGTTATATATTCAATACACATTGGACATTCTGAATCTGAACGGTTTCTCGTTCTACGTTTTGAGATTGAAATGAAATGAAAAGTTATGTAAATTTTAAATTGACGACGGAAGGATGAAAAATTCATTAAAAATTATTACGTCCTCTCACAACTTATTGAGATGCATAGATAATATTTTCTTAATTCAGAGCTTTTTCTACCACATGCTCACAATTTATTTTTAATAGATCTGTTTTTGTGAGTTTTAATTTAGTGATAATATTCGGAAGGACCGATTTTCAAAATTTTTAGGGCACAAGCTTTTAAAGAGTAGAGTAGTAAAAAAAAAGTAAATATGGCACTAATGAAAAGAGACCGAGAGTTTTTTTATAATAGGTGTATAGGTGATGTTGTTGTAGGGGTAACAGCTAGGGTCTTTGCGCTCTCAGATTTTGCATAAATTTAGTAAGAAATAGTACGAGTTAGGCTGGAAAAAAAGTACTCAAGGGGGCTTTTTGGGACGGGGAATCTGCTGGTGACGTCAAATCAGTCCTCCGGAGTGCCCAAATTGGATTTTGGAGGTCTCCAGAAAATCGCTGAAGAATTTATTTTCTGGATTTGGACTTTCAATTTTGCACTTCAGAATTTTGGATAGTAAATAAGTTGGACTGGTATTTTCCATAACAACTGAAGATTGGTTTAGTTTTCCATTTTCCATACTATCATCAAGCCACTTGAAAAACTTGGGCGAGGACACAGTATTGGGGGGAAGTTAAATTCCCCCCTTGTCCGTAAGTTTCTAGTACTTGGATATGGGAGAAAAATTATGTTCACTAGTTTGACTTTTCAATGTAATCTCTTATGAACATAATTTCTAACCGTCTTTATTATTTATTATTATTTTTGTCATGATGGCTCAAAATCCTGGAGATGCTGGAACAGTTTCAGTCAATGAGAATGAGTCTTCAGCTTCCGTACGGAGATCAACAAGACTCAGTGTTAGGAATCAGCCTCCGTTGGACACCTACTCTATTACAAATCAAGAGATTTTTAGTGTAATCCCAGAAGATGAATGTGAAGTTGGAATAAATAACAGCGCTCCAAATGATGTAGGAAAAAAGAAAAGGGGAAGGAAAAAGAAAACTGAAAATATTGCTCAAACCCCACTAATTAATTCGACTCAGGTGTCTGGTGACTCTATATGTCCACACTGTAAACGTGGGGGTTTCAAAGGTGATGCAGGAGTAGCTCGTCACATTGCCTCGGCTCATCCGGAACTTAACCGGGAAAGAATTGCTCAGTATTATACTGCCAATGAAGAAAGTGAAGAAGTTCGACGAGTGATCCCTGCCGTGTCTCAGGAACGAATGGATGAAGTTCGGGGATTTTGTATCAATGATTATGGAATCCTCAGACATCCTTCCAGGGCCAAAAAATCCTTACCAAAAATTCTACAACAGAAGAAAGAATGGCAAATTGTACAAAACTACAGACCGTACATACAAGCAGACGAAAAATCCCAAGAAAGCAAGTAGGCGGGATCGCGAAGGTCGCCTGCAAAAATTCAACCATGAAATGATGCAGTATCTCTATACTCACTGCAGGAAAAAATGTGTCAATAGAGTCATGAATTCTGCTTCCAATGAAAATCAGTGTTCACTTCCAGTAAATGAGATCTTTGACCATTTTAATGACAGGTGGGGCACAGAAAATAATGAAATCTTGTCTCATTACGAGTTTCTCAACCAGGAAGATCAGGAAGTGATAGACTCGGAAAACCCCATTACTATTTCTCTCGAGTCAATAAAAAATGCGATTAAGAAAATTAAAATGGATACCTCCCCAGGTCCAGATTTCGTAACAATGAAAATGATAAGGGACTTGCCGCTGTGTGCGGAAATTATTCAAAGTATTTCCAACATAATGCTCAAATTTAACATAACGCCATCTTCATTCCACTTGGCTCGGACCGTCTTGATCTACAAAAAAGGAGATCCGAATGATCCAAAGAATCAACGTCCAATTTCAATTTGCTCCGTGATCCGCCGGATTGTGGAAAAAGTCCTTGAGCTAGAGGAACCATCCCTAGGTTTTTCCAGGAGTTATGCAGTAAGCTTGGTCTCCCAAGATCTTTAATGGAAGACGTTGCTTTAAGTACGGTCAAGGGCTCCGTGGTCATTTTAAATAGTCACTTAAAACACCCACGAACCCCGCCGGAAAATAATAACAAAACTAAACATAATATAATCGCCATGAATTGAGAAAAATCTATTTGTAGTTTACTATTAACCTTTTTTTATGAAAACCAAAAACGCTATTTTTAAAAAATACTTTCATTTGTATACTGGGTCTATAGGCCACCTTCAATTGAAGGCAGTGACTTTTGTAATAAAGTTTTCTCTCTCTCTACTGTATATTTAATATGTAGCTTTTTTGGTTTCTTGCACTCACAATCTTGTGCATGTATAACCCTATACTAAAGTATAGCAAACGCATCTAAATTCAGTAAATAGACATATTTTTACTTGTATTTTTTATAGTGATATATAGTGTGATGTGATGTGATTTGATGTGAGATATGAGATATGATATCATGTCGAATAGTGTAAGATAAAAAGGAATTAATGTGTATAATACGCATCGCTAGCAGTGGGGTAAATTGGATATGATTAGGATTTAGGATTACTCTTTTATTTTTATAAACGAGTTGCACTATAGTATTTGATTGCAACTGTTATTATGATTATTATTATGTAGAATGTAGAACATTTCATTTGGGAAATGCAACTACACACTATAGACACACACGTGTGCATACGCACTAAAATACTTTTGTGCATTTTATAATATGTAACATGTACAATGTACAATTATGCTAACCTGTGTATTGTGTATTGTGTATATTATACGCGTATACGTAATCGCAACCACAATCGTTATTGTAATTGACCATTTCCATGTAATGTATGGTTACAATGAAGGATTTTCTTGTTGTTTTTTTCTTAAGATGTCCTGTTTGGTGTTTGGATTGCGCTGTCTATTTTATCTATTTTCTGGATGTATGCGGCCTAAATTTATTTATATTTATGTGCATATCCGTACAATTATGGGAGAACAAACGATTTGAATTGGTTATAGATTATTAGTTTGTGTATATAGTTTGTATTTTTGTTTACAGTTTACAGCTTATGCTCCTCAGAACTCAGAACTTGTACAATGTACGATGTACGTACATAAATAGAATTATGCGTGTGTATACGCAATACGCAATACGTAATATATTTGCGCACATATGTTATTTCATTATGAGTTGATCTTTATTGATAAAAACTATAGATGTGTTTCCTTTTTCACATTTACCTATTTTTTTCATTTTATTGTTTAGTGCTTCGGCAAATTCGCAACTTTTCCTTTTTGGCAAAAGAAGAATAAATCACTCAGGGTGAAAAATAAAAACACCAACTCCAACTATAAAGATTGCTGTTCATTAGGATGTTAGGAAATGACAATTAAATTTTATTTACTGGTTCAGTTCATGTATTTAACTATTTTCTGTGTACGTCTCACTAAAAATGTACACATATGTACCAAAATGTAAATGTTGCTGTTTTCATTGACCCATGTGCATTTAATTTGCAATTTTTAGTTTGTCCATGTCTAAAACATAATGCATCAAGACAGGAAAAGTTGAAATACCTAATATAAAAAGTTGATTACTCTTGCTCTTAAAGGGATACAAAATTTATATATATGGACTATGTTGGACATTGTACATTATGGATTTTGGAATATATGGAACTTGTGCTTTTATCTTTTATAATAATATATATATATGAAATGACATGCTTTTATGCCCATATATTAACAATGAGAAATGAGAGTGATTAGTAGAATAACATGTCAATTGTTTTTGCATACACGACTCCGCTTTTATTGTAGTACATTTTGTTTTGCAAGTAGAAAAATATATTATATTATGGTAACTCTTTTTTTTGTTTTGTATCAATCACAGACTTACTACAACTAATGACAAGACTTTAATAGATCATTTTGAGATGGTTCTCGATTCTCGAGTATATAAATATATATATATATATTGCGTAATTTTTCTTTCTTGCTCTCTGTTTAGAAACTAGAAACACAACAGTTTACAGTCATACAAAATACAAAACAATCAAACATTATTTATCATTTATCATACACTCACAACTCACACAAACATATAGTAACACATTTTAGTAGATTTCAAAGTTGGTTTCCCAAGGAAATTCATGTAGATCAGAAGTCAGGATTCAGAAGTCAGAAGAAATGAGAATATCACCATTAGGACTTTGGAGCTTGGACGTCAGTTGAAATTGAAGAATGGCCGTTGGATTAACTTATTGCCAACCCCATCCGTGAGCTGTAAATTTTTCAAACATGTGTTTTTAGTGTTTAGAATTTAGAGTCATGGAGCAGGTTTTTAAATGTTTTATATAATTTTAAAGAGAACAGTGAGGATGTTTTACCTTCTTGATGTCCGTGTCCATGGTGAGCGGGTTGCCAACCGTGATGAGCGGGTTGCCACCCCCACCCTTGAGCTGGGTGACTGTAGGCATAACTTGGAGCCCACCCCCAGCCTCCAGCTTTGAATCCGTATCCAGAGTTAACTCCCTGCCATCCCCATCCGTTTTGTTGTTGGTGTCCCCATCCTAAACATGTCAAGAGTAATCATTGTTTTTCAGTTTCTCAACAATTGTTTAGAGAGGAGAAAAAACTAATCAGGCATTTATAATATTCATATTGACAGGGAAATTGTACCGTGTTGGACGTGGTGAACGGGTTCTTGCCAACCCCAACCCTGATGACCCCAACCGTGTCCGTGTCCGTGATGAGTGATTCCACGCTTAGCCTAATAGATTTTTCAAAAAAAGAACAAATTTTCAAACACTGTCGTTTTCTTTTCTTCCACATAATATATACTTTTAGTTCTTTTAGTTTTGGATAGAAAAATTGATAGATTCACTCACAATGTTTCCACTACTTTCAGATTCAGCTTCCTTTTCTACTTCAGCAAGAGCAGCATCCTTTGGCTTTGTTTCACCAGCCAACACCACTGCAGCGAGTGCAATCAAACCAAAGAGGACCTAAAATATAAACCAAACACGTTATTTTCAACTTGTAAAGTTCCAAATATAAAAACACTTCCAGTTAAATAAGATGAAGACAGAGAAAGGACACTTTCACTTTCCAAAAACACTTTTGAAAAAATCCAAAGCCTAATTCAAAGACTTTATGATGTAAATTTAGGAAAATAACTTTGAAAAATATTTTTTAAAGTTGAAAAGTTGAATCGTACCAAAAACTTATTCATTTTGATTCTTTTGAAATCAAATTTCAAACAAGAAATCCAAGAGCTTTGTTTTGAACTGTTTTGAATTGTTAGTTAGTTGGATGAGATGGTTGGAAGTGAAGTTGAGACTGATTTGAAACGTTGTTGTTGTTGGCTTATATACTCGTTTCCGCCGTCATTGTTGGTTGGTCAAATGTCAAAAGATTGCTGTAATATTTAATGTTGAGTTCTACATTAAACTTAAGAATGAGTCTGACTCTTCAAGTGAGATACATAAATAACTATATTGTTTTTCATAAAAAAGTACTTTCATTGGTACACATTTAAACTCGACTGTATGAGGTATGAGGTATGTAAGAATAAGTGTACAGTATGAAGACACATGATAATACACATATTTGATATTTACACCTATTAAACTGCAATCAAGTTAAACATTACATTAAGTGTTACAACTAAATAAATGGTTAGGTTGACTGTGCACTGTGCAGATATACACAGGCATGTATTATTTGTTACACATCTTAATCATTTTCTTTCATATGATATACTATATTATAGTAAAAAAACATATTCACTCCTCAAAACTCAAAATCAACATGTAATATTTTCACCTTTTGTTGTTTTACAAAAGTATAAATGTGTATCATATTTAATTTTATACATCTAATTCTACATGCATGCTTATGTACAATGTACAGTACCAAAATGATAAACTACCTAATAAATTTAAACAGAGCAGCATATACCTTATATATTATAGTACATATATTACTCAGGGTTTACCTTCCTTCATCCAAAAATTTATCATGTATCAAGTGCACTGTACACTGTGTTGTAGCTTAAAACGTAAACCTTAAAACGTACAAGTAATAACATAATATTTGCTTTTCTTTGTTCCTCGAAGCATGGAATAAAAGCTCCGACGGCTTCCTCAAAAATGAATGTGCCGTGCATTACAAGATAATATAAGACTAATACCTCATAATAGTAATCATAATAATGTTATTATTATTTATTATTATATTTTTGTGATAACTCGGCATTCACTCACGTCCTATCAATATACATAACAATAATCATCAGAGGAATGTGTAGTGCTGATGAATTCAGTCATCTGTATAATCATTACACTACTAACTTCTGACTCTTGACTAGTGACTAGTGCACTGTGTGGTGTTAGAAATTTTTGATGTAAAATGTATTAAAAAGTATCTATATACAAATGTATAACTCTTATTCATGATAATCTATACAAATTTACACACTGGTACATTTATCATTTTGTATACGCGTTAGATGTTAGATGTAAGATCCTGTATGGATTGCGGATGTATGTATACATATACTATCTTTCATTAATCATGAATCATAAAATATCCTTCCTTCCTATATGTACAACAATAAACATTATAAGAATCAATGCGTATCTCTCGTATCTGCAAACTTCAACGGAATACTGAAATTACTCTACTATTTACTATTTATTTACCATGCTAAATGCAAGTTTCATAATACATAATAAACTGAAATTGACTGAAGATATGAAATTCTCTAATTTTAAAGAATAAACTCCACATTCTACGTTGTACACATTACACATACTGAATACCCCATTTTAACTTTAAATGTCATAAGTGTACTAAATACTAATATAATGCATCAAATGTTCAAATCCATTTAGAATAATTACTACAAGAATAATTAGGTACTCTCAATATAAATAACAAATAACTACAGTGAAAATTTAGGTATATTATCTTTTCAAAGTGTTGTGTGTGCTGTGTGCTTTTAGCTTTTAGGTGTGAGGTAACATGGGCATTGGACATGCACTTTTTATTTGCACTCATAAGTAAGGACGTAAGTAAATAAGTACGCGAGAGAAATATTTATGACCTACCCATTTTTCAATTTTTTGGGTTTTCTACACAATTTCATGTGTATTGTCTAGTCTGTCTGCTTATTATTAATTGTTTATGCAAAACCTAAAAAGAACAAGGTCCTCTTTCCTGAGAACAAGATATAGTTTAGAAAATTGAAAAAAAGACAGGTTGCAAACTCCGTGAGGAAATAATCTATTTAAGTATGCGTAACTCATACTTATCTCATGATGTTATACAAAATACAAGTACGGATGCGTCTTCAGGCATTTGGTGCTGGTGTCTTGGTCGCCATTTTATTGATGACACAAGACTTATGAATGAAAAAACAATCTACAATTCCCAAGAACAAACAGTAATGCACTCTTGAGCATAATAAAACAAATAACCATGTCTGCAAGGTGTAATTTGTTGACGGGGGGTAAATGTTGTTGAGGAGAGTCGTGACTTTTGAACTAGATGTTAGATGTGTGTGTATAGCTTCTTTCTCATTTTATGACAATTATTACTGTTACGGTTTGTAGTTTGTAGTTTTTGTACTTTGCAAGTGGGAGTGTTTATACGAAAAACGTCTGTATCATAATTTATAATATGTCGACTGTGTAAATAACATGTAGCATGTAGTAATATGTAAAATGTGGATTATTGAGCCTCGCATCTCATATATATCAAATGTATTTACTTTTCACCTCTAATATTATTAATTAATATGCTTTCATTTTCATCCTGGGTTTCTTTTTTCTTTTATTGTAAATAGTAAAAAGTACAGCTCGGTGATGTACAATGTACAATGTACACTGAGGAAAACAATGACACAGGGACCATTTAAAAAAATACTTGTATTTATTGCACAAAATGTCACACATATATTCTTATACATTTGTTTTCAGCTTTGAGTTATAAATGATTCACTCAGTTATCTTCTTGAGATAATCGTATACTGTTTAACTGTTAACTGTATTTAAGATTGAAGAAATTACTTTTTCAGCCACGCATTTATCTCCTTTTTACTTCTTGTGAGTGTAGCTAGTAGTTACTGAGACTTGAAGACCTGAAGACTTGAGATTTAACCATGGTAATGTCCATAGCTTGGTTGTTGGTGATAACTAGGTGTATGGTGGTAGGACGGTGTCACGTATCTGGGTGCATGGTAACCTGCATAAAAAGTATAAAGTAGGGTGAAACTCATTCATTCGTCTAGTTATTTAATTGCTTTTTTTGTATAAATGTCACTGCATTTTCATAACTTGTGTACATTACACATGTTTGTGTATAATATTCATAGTTCATAATATTTGATAGAGTAAGGACAAACCGTGGTGTTGGTGTTGATGTTGATGTTGGTGAGATGGGTGGTAGGAAGCATGTGGATAGCCAGCAGAGTGAGAGTGATAACTTGGTTGATGATGATGTTGATGATGATATGAGGTGGGTGCTGGATGTGTTTGATAGGTGGTTGATGAATGGCTGCTGGCGTGATAGGATGGAGCTGGAGCATGATGAGAATGATGAGCTGGAGCATGATGACTTTGATGATGATAACTGGGAGGATGATAGGGAATGACTTGCTTGAATGTGCTGTAGCTCACAGCTTGAGGATGACCATAACCTGTAAAATGTAAAATACACATATCACACAAATGAATTTTAAACCATGTAAAAGTTGTCTACGACAGCGAAAGTTGTGAACATGGAAGTATATATTATCTATTATCATAGATCATAGGATACAGACTTAATACATTTTGATTCGATTAACAACCCTTTACATTTATAATGATTATTGTCAAATAAATAAAGATTAGTGGAGACAGTAGACTGCAAACAGTATAGAGTATAGTGATTTAGAGGGAAAGAGAACATGTTTTTTATATAGGAAGAATGAAAAGATGATTAATCTATTTGTCGTCTTACATATTTTGTGGATTGTAACTTGTAACTTGTACATTGTACACAGTACGAAGTACTGAGGGATGAGAGATGAGAGAAAAAATGTGTACTACCAACTACCAACTGCTCATAATTCACAATTTTCAAGTTACTCTGATTATTTCACATGGGAAAATCTGAATCTGAAATCTCATAATTTGAGCTCGTACATAGGAGACTTCAATCCCTTTTCCTCTTTTAATTCAAAATCCTCCATCTTGTCACGATTTTAAATCACCAAAATTCTCTATGTTTATGAACTAATAAAGACTACAGGCGTTTGTTTCACTACGTTCGCTGTTATTGTCAATTAATTATATTTCCATTAAATCAACTCAAAATCTAAGGAGTAGAGAAAAAGCTATTTGATTTCTTCTCTTGTTGTTCATTATTTTGAAAAAAATTGGATTGCAAACATAACATCGTACACAGTACACACTAGAACATATTGAGTTATTGTCTCAAGTCTCAATTATTATGTAAACAAAAAAGAGTAAAGAGAATGAATAATTTTATGAAAATCTAGAGTAAATCACAAATTAGACAGGTTAGAAAATGATGCATGCATAAACATTATACATGCATCTTGTTTCTGTAACACGTACATTGTACATAATATGATATCTCTAATTTTCAAGACGTCACAGTTCTCATTAAATACAGATCAATATGCAAGTGTATTATGTTTTTTTTAAGTGTAAAGTAGTAAGTAATAAGAGTAAAATTTAAAATGATATCAAATATCGAGTAGACTTTGAGAGACTTGAGACATTCGACAGTCGACAGTCGACATGTTACATGTATCATTTTTTGTAATACATTTAATTTCTAACCATCTCACGTCATTTTTGCCATGTGCACTCATAAAAATGAATAGTACATAGTATGTACATAGCAAATACTAAATAGCAAGTACAAAAACAAATATAGCTGGTTTGCATAGAAAGGATGTAATATGTAATGATAAAAAGAAGTGGAAAGGATGAATGAATGAAACGATTGAAGTTGGATTAGTTTTCCTATATGCATTTGTTTTACAGCTTTTCTTATGGTAATTCCTATGTAATTCCCTTTGCTGTATGTTGTATGTAGTATACATATTATCAATACATGTTATCGTAAATTTTTGTACAGTGATTACTAGACACTAGACACTAGACAATTACTGACGTGGAGCAAATAGTAACAACATATTGTTAGTAAGACAGTAGACTACATGCTAGTTTATGTATTATGTATTATGTATTTTGTATAATGTCTATCTGTATGCAGAATGCAGATTGCAGATACTCATTTAGTGTGGATTGAACATTCACATTTATGCATTTTTTTGTTGTTTTTATCAGCTAAATACTGATATGATGCATGCTGCATACTGCTGCATAACTCAACTTATGAATGTGCATTTGAGCTGAAATGACAATCAACTTAATTGTCTGCAGTAAATTTTACTGGTCAAACTGGTCAAATGTAACGTGTTTTTAACAATAACTATGTACAATAACTCTTTAAATCTATGTAACTGTTGTATGCTGAATCATGGCGTATTTGACTACAACACTACAATACATTTTTAAAAATGATGTAGTTAATGTTCATCTGTCTCATTGTTTTTCTTCGTCGATGAACTCCATGTACAATGTACAAGGAGTTAATTAAGTTGTTAAAATAAAATTACACATTCATTTTTTTGTTGTTGTTTTGTTGTACATGGCATTATATTTTATGTTATGTTACATACCTGAATGGGCAGGAGGTGCATATGAACTGTGACTATGATGTCCACTGTGTCCGTGTCCATGGCCACCTGACTGATGCCCATATCCATAGCTGTTGTAAATACCTCGCTTAGCAACAGAGCCAGTTTCACTATCTTCGGAATCGGCACTAGATTTTTTCCTCCCTTTTGTCTCAGCCGCCAAAGTCATGACTCCCAAAGTTAAGCATAGAACAAAAATCTGTATAAAAAATAAAATGATCAGTTATTCACTTTTACAGTATTTTGTATTTTATAAGTCACGCTTAATATGTGTGTAATTGCTCAAAGGAACACTTAAGACTCACAACATATAGTTTTTTCTTTCATTCTCACAGGTGGAAACTAAAAGCTAATGACTCTGTACTCTGTATAAATTATGTGTTATGCTCTTGTCAAAAGTTATCAAGATAATTCATTTGGAAATGTTACGCACTTTAAGTATTAATACCTTTTAGTCCTGATTTCAAGTATTAAGTATTAATAACAATTCGTAATTTAAAGTGAATAGTGTGAATAATGAATAATACTTTTAAATACGCATTCAATGTTATCTCTTTTGTAAATCATAATTAATTAAAAATGCGTAAGCATTTTATCAACAAAATGATCATGATGCATCCGTAATCCGTAAACATGAATACAAATGGGCATAGAGCATAGAGAATTAAAATTACTTAAATATTCTTGTTACACACTTAGTCTAAAATATACATGAAAAAAGGGTCAAAAGTCAAAAGTTGTGAATTGCTAAACGTTTTTAGTGTTTACGAGCTACAATTTGAGCCTCCACTCTTTTTTAAAGTTCAAATTTTCACCATGTCAAATGGGAATGATTCTTGAAATGGTGGAAAAATATCAACAGTGTCATAAGTCACTTAAAATGTCTAAATTCTAAATGAGCATTTTAAAATAAGAGCCTTTTTGCACTGAAATGCATGTAAAATGTAAATACACACACAGAGTTGCAATTCTGAGAAGTAAAACCTCTTGGTCATCCCCCTCGTTTGCACATTATATAATAATGCATGTGACGTATAATGTATAATGCATACAGTGGTCTATATACAAGTTTTTAGGACGGGACTTTTCATTTAAATGACCATGTGTGTAATACTTAATGTACATTACACAGTTTAAAGTATTAATGATAGTAGTACAGGCCAAAATACAATTATTTATGTGACCTATGCCTAATGCCTATAATACCTATCCAATGTATGTATCTAATTGAAACATGCCTATTTTTTTGTTGCAGTTTCTTCAAGTTGAAGATCCAAAGAGCAGAACAAACAATAATAAAAACCAAAAAGCCACAAACCAAGAAAACCAAAATATGTTATGTTATATTAGACTACTGCACGCTCATAATTTACTTGTAAGGACTAAGGACACGTGTGGATCAAAATTATGATATAATTTTACAGACGTTGCGCTTTGCACACCTAGTAAATTTCAATTTTCAGTTGTAACTCCAAACTATCTATACTTACACTATATGAGTGAATGTGTGATATAACCACTGTAAATAGGCTATGCTTTATATTTTAAAGATATGTACATATGACTGTGTATTCTCGTTTTCATTTGAATTTTACATAATATAGTTTTCATTACTATCTTTTTTTTATTGATGATTAACCTAATAAACCAAATGTTTTAGTTTTTCACTCTTATAAATTATAAGTAATAAATTACGCTTTTAGTTTTTATGGAATAAAAGATAAAACTAATTTAAAACAGAGTCTTTCTACAAAATTTCTATTGTCAAAAACTCGGTTGTCAAAATAGCAACGAACAATGAAAAATCAAAAACACGAAAAGCACAGCTATGGTATTTTGTATTTTAGTTTAATGCTTTTATTGTCTCACCTGAAATGGCTTCATGCTGGAAAAGTATTTTCAAAATGTCCAAATTTTGTCCGGATTTTCTATACAGCACACAGTACACAAACAACTTTTTCAACAAACACCACGATATAAAAGTATTTTAAACTGAAGAAATTATTACTTTTTCCTCTTTACTTGTGTGATGACAAATGATTAATGATCCCTAAAAATCTACAAAATCCGTATTTATACAAAATTCTTGTTGTACTGAATTTTGTATTGTATTGTGTGAATGAATGGCTACAAAAAAAACTATATGCACTTCACCATTCA
>JABASP010000603.1:0-46652 GCA_019776565.1 Sminthurinus signatus
CATTCCTGAGTTCCAACTTTTGGCTTTCGTGACGCGGCATCAGAAAACAACTCTTGTTTTTTGCGTTTTAGTAGTAGAAACGCAAAAAATCCTTACTTCTACTTTTGAACTACTTTTTGAATTTCATATGCTCATTCATAAATGCCCATTCCAAATTTCAAAGGACTTTGTACATGGTATGGTCTCTACAAAGTTCTGGATTCTGGACAACATATTTATGCATATAAAAGTACGTGTACATAAATACATGTTAATTTTTAATACGTACTTGATCCTCAATCCCAAGAAAAGTAGTTTAAAGCTCTCCTGTTTCAGTTCAGTCACAAGTCACAGTATAATTATCACTCAGAATAATACACTTTGTATTTTGGTATTCCATCACCAACCTCCGGTTTGTAATAAATTTTATAGTAGCTCATCCAACTTACAATGCAAATTGTTTAAAACAAACTGATACGAATTCATCAACTTTGAACACAAAGTTTGTCCATTTTAAATAGAAGAGTGTTGATAAAGTACATGGTAGATAGAGGATGCGGATCCGGATGGAAAAGATGGAGCTTACATCTTTCGTAACTCACTGTATCGTAATAATAGGTACATCATTGTCACCAATCATAGCCTACAAAGTACAGACTGTGATTTGTTTTAGTATGAAAATTTTAATTTTCCTTTTGGTGACAAAGAATAAAGAATCTTTTACCTTTTGTTTCTTGGTGTGCAAAATGCAAAGGCAAAAAGTTGAGAAGGGAGAAATCAGCTATTTATATCTCATGTGTATTTATGCTTGCATAATTTTGAGGTTTAATTATAAATTACAAATTAATAACTTTAATTACTATTCATGATCCATGAAACGTCATTTTCTTCTGACGTGTCAGTAATTATTTATTTATTTACACTTATATCTGAAAGCTACATGTATACATAAAATACAAAGGTTGAAGATCAAACAAAAGACAAAATTTAATAACAATTATTCTCAAAGATATTTCAAAATCAAAATTCAATCTATTCTAATACAACGAGCCAATAAATTTTAAATCCTCAAAACTCAAAAGTGTTGGGTGAATAGCACTGTAAGTTTTGTAATGTAAGGGTAATCGGAGTAGTAATCGTGTAGTTTTACTTTCAATTCCCCATGAATTATACTCAACTCGATTTTGGACTAGACTATATTTACTTTTGATAGGGTTCAAATTATACGGTAATGAAAACCCGTTTGTGGCAGCATGTAATGGATTTAATCAGATTTGAATTTGAAGATGCTTTGTTCTTTGTTCTCTCTCAAGAGAGTCTGGTTGGTTTTGGTTTTCGGTTTCAGTTGGTTTCCATTGGTTTCAGCTCCAAACCTCAATTACTTTGACTAAAGACTAAACTGATCAGTGATCAAACATCCAAAATCCAAACGATACGAAACATAAAACCTTACTAAACATGCAAAATTTAACTTGCGTACTTTATACTTGGGTTTTGAGTTTGAATAGTATGTAGTGTGTTTTTGCAAAAACTGCAGTATTCCAATTCATCGTTTGCCATGATTTTTCGTACAGTAGCAAAACGTTATAATGCATATGATATGCTCCACATGTATGACAATGTACATTATTATGTGTGTCTGTGTTGTGAATGAGGAATGAGAATGCTGAATGCAGTACAAAATATACAAGAAATGGAAAAGAGTGCAGTTCCAGAGAGTTGAGTCAAAAGTCAAAACAGTCTAGTCAGTCTAGTCAGTCTAGTCAGTAGAAATCACATTGTACATACCGTAGACTTTAGTCAATGGATAATGGATGTTAGATTGTCCTGTTTTCGTTTTCTGTTCCTGTGTTGTCATCATTATAATGACATGCAAAAAGCATCAAAGTATCATTTCGTGTTCCAGTGGACGTTTTGACTTGGCAAGTTAAATTCTGCCAATTTTTTTCCGGGGGCTTTCTCTTTCCTTGTTCGTTCTTCCTTGTTCTGTCTCACTCTCAATGTCAACTCAAGTCACAATCAGCCAAACTATGTACAATAACGACACCAACAACCAAGGGTTCACATTGTACATTACATTTGTACGTAGATATACAAATTACATATACACAAATAGATATACTTTGAGCACATACAGATATTATTATTATCATCCTAATTCTGCACACTGGAAATTGCACACAGAAGACTCTTTCAAAATATGTCGTTGCCCATTTCCCCATTTTGTACCCATTTTCTCATGTCATCCTCTTTCTCCTCAATCCTCAACCCTCAATCATACTTTATACATTGTACATTGTACATACTTCACAGTCGACAGTCGACAGTGGAAAGTCGAGACATGCGGTAAATACACATGTACACATGTGGAAATAGATTCTGTACGGCAGATGTATTGTAAATTGTGTCGTAAGTTGGAATAACAGGAGCAAAGGCAGAAAGAGAGCTCCCAACCTTGTGCAGATACAGATAACGATAAAGATACACATACAGATTCAGATGGACTTTTACAAAGTACAAAGAGACAAAAGAGGGAAAGAGGAAAGTATTGTCGACTGTCGACTGTCATATCTACTACATTATTCCCTGCATCATGCCCAATACAAGATACACACATCAAAACTCGAAACATCAGAGTTAAGAGTTCAGAGTAGATGAGAGATATGAGAGATGAGAGTATTACAAAGGAAGGGTAAGTAGTAAGTACAGGACAAGAGAGAGAAAGTAACTTTTCTGCCCACAATCTACAGTACAGTAAGTGTGTACATTTTGTATTTTGTACTTTGTACAAGTTTGATGTAAACGGCTTACATGAAATACTTTTTGAGTTTCATGAACGACGACCGACAGACTTGTTCTTTCATTATCAAAAGCCTTTTGTATCTAAAACTCTCTATTGCCTATTTTCTACTTTCTATTGTCTATCTGCTTTCAACTAATGCGACTATCATTTCCCTCATTATTGTACATTGTACAATGGACATTGTTTTTATGTTATCATCGGCATTGTAGTTTGTATAGGTTCTGTCACACAACTTTTGTCAGTATTATACAATTATACAAGTAGTATTTAGTATCTAATATCTACACTCCACACAAAATGACATGGCACTTTAATACTTTTTTTGAACACACTCTTTAGTAGAACTTTTTGAAAGAGTTTTCTATCATTTGTACACCATACACCATACAACTCACGTAGCATACACAACAGAAGCTTTAAAAAAGTTATAGTAGCCACAAGAGGACTATTTCAGCATAATATTCCATCTTTGTATAATTTATAAGCCGCATCGTATGTTTATTCGTATTCGTACTCGTATTTGTCTGCATTCTGCATATGAGACAAAATGTACAGAATACAAAATACAAAACATACAATACACAGAAAATTGAAAAATAAATGAAAAGGCGTAACATTTTCCTCTGTTATTTTTTTTACTCCTCACATGTGCAATATGCATAAAACTCAAAGTACAAAGGACAAAGTACGAAAAAGCAAATAATAAGTACACATCATGTGAGAGATGGTAGTTGAGAGGAGAGAGGAGGAGCAGGGGACGTGGTGATTACGAATTACGACAGTATTGTGTCAGTTGGAGGAACTTGACGAGCAAATGACGAAAAAAGGAATGACGAATGAAAAGGCAACTTCAAAGCTTCAAAGCTTCAAAGACGTCAATAATATAGTCATATCCACATCCACAGTCTACAGACAGAGAGACAGTCAGATAGATAGAGGAAATGAATGAGAAGCGTAGAGATAATTCGTTTTTTTTTCACTTCTTTTCCTCCAACTTTGACAGTGGGATGATTTGAGGCTTTTGTGACTTGATTCTTGATTCTATAGTATAGTTTTGAGAGCTAGGGACTTGGGACTTGGAGTTTTGACTGTAATGATCAAAAGACGAAAAGGAAAATTGAATAAAAGAAGAAAGCACCAGCAGAGGAAAACCAAACCACCCAAAAACTCTCTTCAGAGAATCAAACGTATACAAGTTTTAATAGTATTAAAAGTTACTGCTCTGTATGATGTGAATTATGAATTTGAATTTGAATTGTCAAAGCCTCTACAGAGAAAAAGAGAGGAAGACTCACACAATTTCACACAGAAAATACATTCATGATCTGATCTGGTCTAATATTCTAATATAATATTATAATATAGAAGCTCTACTCTCATCTCACGTCTTGAAACTTGAAGCTTGAAACTTGGAGCTGGAAGCTTGAAGAAAATAAGAAAATAAGAAAGTGGTTCCTCAAATGATCTCTTCAATTTGAATGTGAATGTGAATATCAATATGAAATATGAATGGGAGTGGGAATATGAATTTGAATAGAAATTCTATCAGCAAAACTCACAACTGAATATACACAGATATATTACATGCATTTTCTTCTTAAACTTTTCCCGTCTCCCACATTCCAAATTCCAAATTCCAACTTCATTCATGTGCACACCAAATTTGCAGGATCGATGCGGCTTAAAGAAAGTCTATTCACCATTCACCAGTCACTAGTCACTCATTCATTTACTGTGGAAACCGAAAGTAAGTATCAGTTGACAAAAACCAACTTTTAATGCATTTCAATTACTTTCATGGAACACGGAACACGGAAAATGGAAATGGATGGCTACTCTTCTAAATCTTCCAACTCTCAAGTTTCCCAACAGTTTATTATACAAAATAGAAAATACAGTTGAAGGTTGAAGCTGAGATAATAGAAGTAAGAAGTAAACCTTTCATATCTATTAAAAAGGGCTGTTGAAGCTTTGAGACGATCTTGCGGCTTCATTCCGGCTTAGTTAGCTTCACACCTACAACCAAATTCAACCTATATAAAACCTACAACCTACATATTACATATTACAGTATTATAGTCATGTGTATGCAATAAACAATCAACTTCCGGGGTTGTGTATTTAAGATAATTGATATCCCGTGAGCAAGAGCCGGTTTAAAACCTAAAGTCTAAAGTCCTCCAGCTGCTCATTCTTACCTCATTCAAAACCCAAAAGCAAAACCAACTGTATTTTCATAGAATTCACAAGAACCTGGATTTGGGAGGAGGAATTTGTCATTTGTCATTCCTACGTATAATTTTACTTGTTACCATATTTTACGTCACCACACACCACACAATACACACTAAATAGGATGATTATAGGAATAAATGAATGAAATGTAATGGAGGAATGGACCAGTTGATTTGCACATTTGTTCCTTTTTGTATTTTGGATTTAATGTTGTATATTTTGTATTTTGTTTTGTTTTGTGTTGAGACTTGAGACTTGAGACGTGAGACCTGTTTGCTGTTTGTTGTAGATACTTTCCATGTAAATCTTCTTAAAATACAGATATATTTCCTATTCAAAGGAACTGTAAATGCCAGGTTCTCACAATAAATTCCCCTTTGTTCCCAGCTTAAGTGTCTGTGTGTCTGTATCTGTATGAATATCAGAATCCACATGCAGAATGCAGAATCCAGGAGGCTTGAGCCTTGAGAGGATCCTCCAAAGGAAAATTCCATTTCAACTTGAAGTTTAGAGTTGGAGTTAGAGTTGAAATCCCCATGTTTAATTTAAAGCTCTTTGTGTCTTATAAATATATCCTGTCTGAATTCTGTATTCTGTATTTTGTATTTTATTCTCCGTGAGTCTGATGGTCTGGTTTGGCCTGGTCTAGTTTGGTCTGATCTCAAGTCTAGAATTTAGAGAGTCTAGAGTTTTGAATTTCCGTTTCAGGTTGAATTCCAGAGCCGCTGACAAAGTACAAAATACAAATACAAAGTACACGGTACATCCAGAGGCCGGATAAGAGAATTTTGGAATGAGGATGAGAGAGGAAGGGATTATATTTACGTCCTCTCATTCATTCTCCTGTCCAGGTTGTCTTGCACATATTACACATTATACATCACCAGAACTTCTTATACATATCATGCATTACTAAATACTCTGGATTCTAAATTCTAAATAGGTATAATATAAAAAAAATCCACCACCCACAGAATATAAGGAATACAAACAACAGTGCATTTGACAGACAGACACAAGCACAAGCACAGCAGGGAAAAAAGTTCATGAAGTGGGCTAGACAAAAATGAAATGAAAAAAAAAACTATGAAAGGTCTCCGAGTTCCAAGTCATCAGAAGCAGAATCAGAGGCTTTCCTTTTTCCCTATTTTAACAGAGCGTCTCAACTCCAAGCTCCAAGCTCCAAACTCCGAACTCTAGAATCTAGAATCTAGAATTTAGAAGCTCAGCCCTTTTACTAATTATATGCATTGTTTTCCTTCAGGGATATTTAGTTGAGTAGAGAGGATGGAGAAAGTATTAGGAGGTTTAATCCCTTTACTTTCTCTCTACTTTCTCCTCCATTTTTTCATGTAGAGCAGAAACACAGTACAGATATCTACATCAGGACATGACACTTTATTGGATTCTGGATTTCGGAAAAACTCAAAAAAAGAAGAAGAAGAAGAAGAAGAATGCCTGTACGAAACAAGTAGAAAGAGCAAGGAATTTTTGTTGAATCCCACACACACACAACTTTTTATTCTTTATTCAAACCTTGTCATATAACTTTTGTATTGTATATATACAAAACATGAGCATAATATGTGTAATATGTAAAGTGCATAATGTGCATGTGTGGAGTCTGGAGTCTGGAGTCTCAAGTCTGGAATATGGAAATGAAGTTGGTGTTGTAAATGACAAACGCTGTCTTTTCTCTTTTCTCTTTGGGCTTTGGGCTTTGGGATATGAAGAGAAAAGAGAAAGTATCGTAGAAAGTAGAAAAGAGAAAGAAGATTGAACCTCTGTCAGAATTTGAATTTAACCCTCTTCCTCTTCAACTCTTGACTATTCTATTATACTTTATGCACTGCATTTTATACGGGAGGACTGCAATTTCTATAGTTTCCAAATTCCACAGAATCTAGATTCTAGAATCCACCATTACAGAGGAAATCCACAGAGCAGTACTTACTCACCATTCACCAGTCACCATTTACGATTCGAGATTCGCGATCAGTAGAGTACGGAATACGGAACATGGAATAACCAGGAATGAGTAATGGCACTTTGTTTCCCACGCGTCATATACATTTCATTTTGAAATCTGCGTTCCGTCCTCATGTCACAGCTACAATCTCAGTCAAACTCACTCACTCACTCACTCTTACAATTACAATGGATTGGGATTTGGATTTAAATTTTATATCTACGGATGACGAACGCAGCTCTGTCTCTTGAATCTTGACTCTGGCTTTCTTTTACCAAGTTCAACTTTGACTTTTCTCTATATCGGAAGCTCATTTCAGTTCAGTTTCAGTTTTCACTATTCATTTTCATTTTCGTTTTCATGTATGCACTAGTTTCATTTTGGGAGTGGGATGAGGTTCAAGATTTAAGATTTAAGCGAAAAGTCAAGCAGGTGTTTTGGATTAGGCGTACGGCGTACAGATATAACGTGAAAGTGAGTGAGAGTTTTCCTTCTTTCTTTCTTTTTCCTCCTTCATTTTTTCTCATTTTTCATCCAGTAGCTCAAAATTAGTTTTTTCATCCATGTGTAATACATGATACACTACGCAGCATGTCCGTTTTCATAATATCTACAAAGCACGAAATTTAATATGTACAATGTACAATGTACATTTTATCTACAGCGGACATTGCACATTGTACATGAATTGTATATGAATTTTTATGCTATATTATACAATGCGATAGCCAATGCTCAAGACTGTAGACTGTAGATTGTAGACTCAAGGTTCAAGTTTAGGTACTGAAATTTTTATACAATATACATGAAATGACCATGTGCTCCTTTACTTGTAAATTTTTAAATTCTAAAGTCGACGTAGAAAAAAAAAGAAAAAGAGTGAGGGAGAACGGAGAGATAACTGGAGGTGGATGACAATGTATGTAGTTTGTACAATGTACAATGTACAAACTGATACGAAAAGAGGTGGCAGACGGTGTTCAGACTTTTGACTTTGGAAAGTATCGAGAGTCGAGAGTTGAGAGGGTAGAGTGCACAAGAATGAACAAAACAACGATGAAATGGAAGATGAAAGGAACTTGGAACTTTGACTATCTTGATCTCCATGTAGTCCAAAAACTACCATCTTTCCATGTACAATCTGCATTGTACATTGTACATTCTACACTATACGTTTTATATTATGCTCCATCTCTCTTAATGGCACCATTTCGTATGGTGAAAGTTACTTGAATATTGCCTCCGTTTTTTTCATTCCTCCTTCTTCTCTTCCTTTTTTTTCTCTGTTCTCTTTCATTCCATGTTCAATGCTCACTCTTTTCTATTTTGTCTAGTTCCACATCCCGCTTCAGTTCTAGTTCTAGTTTTTAGTTTTGGCTTTGCTTTGGCCCACTGTCTCACTGTCACTGTCGTAGTTTAGTCGTTTGAAGTCGTGTGACTGCAAGTGAGTCTAGAGTCTAGAGGCTGAACACTGAAGACTGAACAGAACAATCTAAACTTGAACTACATCAGAAGAAGAGAGAAAAGTCAGTTGCTGTTATCATTTCGTGGAAAAAACATGTGAAAAAGGGGATGGAGAAAGAGGAAAAGAGGAAGTTCTCTTTTTTTCATCCTAATTTCCATTTCATTACAATATATTGTGCCCTCATCTTCATAAATCTGTACTGTCTACTGTGTATTGAGTTGTTGGTTGTTGGAGAGAACAAGAAAAAACAGAAAAAATAAATACAGTGAGAAAGAAATAAGAAGCAGAAAGAAGAAAGAAGAGGAAAGACAAAAATGTGTGTGTGTGTGAATGAGGCGTGTAAATAAATCTGAACAGTGACTTTGACTGTCATTCCACTTTCTACATTCTACATTCTGTACAAATCCTACAATCTGAAGAAAGCAGACGGAAATCTTGTGTACTTTTACTGTTTTGAATTTTGAATATATCATTCAAAATACCATCATCATCATCATCATCATCATTGCCATCACCATACGAGCTTCAAGCTTCAAGATTCAAGATACGAGATACGAGTGAGTGGAATGACTATTGCAGATGTTTTTCCTTCTCCTCCTTCTCCTTGTCTTCTTATCTCTGGATCGGAATCCGTATCCGTATCACCGTACCGTATTTTCCTAGTCCGTGACCATGAAATCCTGACACTGAGCGGGACGTTAATATTAACGCTCAGTCACTCGCACTAACATAAACGTCTCTGTCTCTCAACTCGACTCGACTCAACTCAACACAACTCAACTTGGATCTACTCAACTGAACTTAACACTCGTCCCGCTGTAATACTGTTCACTGTTCAGCGTTTGGTGTTCTTCCTTCCATCTTCGCGTTTTCTCCGTCTCGTTATCTCACTACTCACTGCTTACTTTCATTTTACTTACCTTCTCCCCTCTCTTTCGCCCGTGTGGATCTCGCGTGTAAAGAGCATTCTCAATTCTACACATTCCTCTGTTTCTAGTTTCTGCTCCTTATAAATAGACGTGTCGATGCTCCATTCTTCATTCTCCGTTTCACACTTGTCCATCCAGCATCGAGCATCGAGCATCAAACATTGAACATTGAACATTGAGCTACTCAAAACTCAAACAAGGAATAACTTACGACTTTTCCTTTCGCGTTACTTTCCCCTTTGAAAGTTGAAAGAGGTTCGATACGAGAAAAAGGAAAAGTAATAAATCGTCAATCCTCAGACATCAAACTAAATACTTTGGGCGAGAAAAGTAAACTAAACTAAACGTGTACGTTTCTAGTCTCATATTTCATCGACTTTCTTCCTGATTGACAAGTTGACAATTATACTAAAAAAATACATTTCACATTTTAACTAAGGCTTAGTATTTATTATTTGCACATTGTACAGTATCATGTTGAAAAATGATCAAGTTATTGTGAAAAAAGTATAACTTTGTATTGTATTTGAATCGATTCTCGAGTCTCAAAATTCCTGAATTTCGAGTGTCAACTGTTTAGAAATACAAGTTTAGTTGTTGTTGTTTTCTTTTTGTGGTTGACCATAAAATGTAGAGTTGTGATGGGATTGACAGTAGACAGTAGACAGTGTCACAACGTGGGTTTACACCATTTTCATTACACCTCAAAAATAAAAAATCAAAACAACTCATTCTCATCGCCCGATAAAACCAGTGTGTTTTGTTCCTGTTGAGAATTGAGAATTGACAGTTGGCTTTGACTTTGACTTTGATTTTGACTACTTCTCACTGGACTGAGTTTTATCAAAGGAAATTAAATTAGCTCCACACCACAGGATTTTTTCGTACAGGAGTTGTCACGGGAGTTGTTGGAGTGTGATTGAAATATGAAACAGAGATTTGGACGGAGAATGTGACGACACTGACGACGAGGACAACAAAACACAGTGAATTGTGAAAAGTAAAAAAAAGAAGATTCCCAGGACTCAACAAATTCAGGACAATTACCTCGGTAAAAATAAAAGCTAAATAACGTAAAGTAAAAGAACATGTATAATATCTAAATGAAAAACGTGGAATATATAGAAAATAGAACAAAGAAATTATAAATCAGAAATCAGAAATCGATGAGGGGACGATTAGTCAAGATCAAAAATAAATGAAAAATAGTTCGGGGGAAACCAGTCAAAGGAAAAAAATAATATTGTAATATATATTTTGTACATGTGATATGTGATACACAATACACAACAGGGAGAGGAAAATTAAAGTTTAATCAATAATGCTCCATGTGCGTTTGCCATGAAAATAAATTGATCAAAGCAGACTACATTATACATCATACATTTTACATAGCTTGAGCATTGAGCAGTGAGCACTGAACTCGTCGCTCGTCGCTCCTCGTTCTTCATCCCGTCAGCTGTACTAGCGGAACTTCAATGTACAATGTACATGTAGAATGGAGAGTCTGCACTCCAGAATCTAGACTTTGGGCAACAAGCTGAAACCTGAAACAGTTTTTTTTCACTAGTAAAATCATATAAGTATAATAAAAATAGTTTCTAGTCCCCAGTTTGTCATTCGTCGTTTCTATCTATCTGCATTCTACGTTCTACATTCTGCATTGTACAGACTGAAGGCTGATGAGGATTTGTACGAATTTCAGTATAAACTAACGTCAATGAAACTGATGAGGTCGATTTATAATACGACCTTTGGCACCCTCTGTCACTTTCATTCCATTCCAGGCCATTCCATTCCGCTACGATTCCATGTAGCTTGACTCTGTGACAAAGACAAAGTTCCTAAAGGCGCTTAGCCATTTTTTGATCCCACCTTCTGAATGGTGATTTGCGAATTGTAAATTGTGACTTTTGACTTTTGACTTTAGACTTTTGATAATTTATCATTTATCTCTAGCTTTGATTGAATATTGACCTTTTTTTACTAGTTTTTGAACTCAACGTATCTATGCAAAACAGAGTGAAGAGACAACTGACCTTGAGGATTTTCATAACATAAAAAGATATTTAAAACAATTCCACATTTTCTTACTATTGATTTTAGTCAAGGAAAACGTAGAAATAGCTTTGAACCTTTTATTTTACTATAAATTTTGAAACTTGAATCTTTTGAATGGGAAATTGATCCATAGCTTTATGGTTTGTGGTTTATGGTTTGTGATACTTGAAACGAGTTTTTAACCTCAAATTTCTGTTTTATGATTGGTATTATTTATGCGAAATTTAACCTATTTCATTTTAAGTTTAAGTTTTTGATTTTGAATCTGGATTTTGAATTTTGACGGTATTTCCCCTTGTTTTACACATTATTTGTTTTGTTTTGCTTCGTGTTGTTGCTCGGAGAGGTGAGTGTGAAGTGTTCCCAGCTGAGTCTAGCTGTGCTGTGCTGTACTGCGCTGACTGGTGGAGAGAAAGTAGGAGAAAGGGGAAATGAGTAGGTAGCATATTATTATTATTATTATTATTATTCTCGTTCTTCATTCTTCATGTAGGTACGAATACAAATACAAATACGACTACGACAAGGAGAACACGCACAGTTTGACTAATGTAAATGCATGAGGTATGAAGTATGGAGTATGAGGCATTGTGTTAACGTAACAGTGTCAATACTCAATGCACAATACCCCGTTAGTCAGCTCCTGAAAGAAAGAAAGAAAGAAGAGGACGGGCATGTGAATGAAAATGGGAATGGGAATGGAAAGGAGTGAAGTGGGTCTGTCTTCCAACTTCCAACTCAGCACAGAACAGAGAACAGGAGAACAGAGAACACACAGGGCTCAGTGTGTCCGTGTAGTTCACTCGGGTAACAGGAAGAGAAACAGTCGCCCTTACTCTTTATAATTTTTGCTGTAGCTTTAGCCGTAGTCGAGTTGAGTCGAGTGGAGCGAGTGGAAGAGTGGAATGGAGTGATGTGATGTGGTAGGTGTCTTCTGTCTCCTTCTGTTTTATTCTCTCATCCTCTTCATTCTTCATGTACAATGTACAATGTGCAATGTACAATCCAAGTGAGTTTGGCGCCTTTCAGTATACAGTGTAAAGTGTACAGTGAACATACAAAATACAGTGAAATTGTGAGAGAAAGTAAATATTAACATTTGCTACCTACTTTTTCCTCTCTCGTTTACAATTTACAATACTTTGTGGATGGATTTCATTGTTCACTCAATTCTCAAGTGTCAAGTCTCAACCTTCAACATTCAGCATTCAACATTCAACATTCAAGGTACAACGTAAAAGATAAAAGATTCTCGAGTTGTCCAACTCCAACTCAAATCAACTCCAATTACAGATATTAGTAAAAATCTGCATTCCGCAGTCCAGCGACTTGAATGTTGAAAGGTGCAAAATATCTGTGGACTAATAATAATAATAAATTCATTTACTTCAGAACAGTCGGGGATCGTGGACATCTTTGATAATAATAATTAATAATACTAATAATAATAACGCGGTTCAACTACTGATACAGATACTTCTTTGGTAGGTAAAAAAAATAAAGGACAGTGGGACTGGAGACTCGACTGGAGTACTATATCTGTACTCTGCAGTTGTGGAATTGGAAGGGAAATAGTAAAAAAAAAAAAAGAAATCCTACATGTGCACGTGTCTCATATGAAAGGGATTCGAGGAAAACAACAATAGGAAAACGTAATATGCAATAACACAATTATCAAAGTCGGAGAAATCCCTAGGAAGAAAAGAAGAAAATCTCTCCTCTCTTTTTTACTCCACACTCCATCCTCTACATTCTACATTATACTCCTTGTTCAACTTGACATGAACAAAAGTTTTTGCTAATAAGACTGGATTTATCGGGACATTGAGGAAATTGGTTCAGGAACAACTTTGACACTGTCTTGGGAATTCTCTGTATTCTGTATTCTCGTATGTGGAATGTTGAATGCACAAATGCTGAGCTCGAGTAATTAACAAAAGCAAAATTATATAATACACACCATATGTACGATATGCGTAAGACATGGTACAAAAGTACAGAAAAACTGTGAATGTGAATGTGTGAATCCTAATCGTATTCGTAATCGAATAATCCAATTTGAATTCCAAGTCGAGTTGGAAGCCGAATGCAGTCGTAAAAAAAGTATTACGATAGGAAGTGTACATTGTACATTGTGATTGTGATTGTGACTGTTTGTGATATTTAATAAGATATTCGGAATCTTGAGATTAATAATGTGAACTCTGTCTTTGTTTTTAATTTTTATCCATAAAAAGTGCATTCAAGTTCTTTATTAAAAATAACCTACAAATTTCAACTTAAAACTTACAACTTATACAATTAAATAATAAAGAAAAATAAAAAAAATAATTTTTTTCACAATGTTTTGGGTACTAATGAAAAATTTGTCGACGAACCTCCCGTTCCTCAACAATAATCAAAAGGGTACGGGGAATTCTGGTAAGCTAATTAATAAAGAAAAGTATTTTAAAAGATTTACAATCTAGATTTTTCCTTAATCTCACACGTGTACATTATTAAACAATTATACGAGAGCTTGTCCTTTTGTTCCTCCTCCTGTTTTCTGCTTCCTGTTTTATGACGTTTTCAGAATAATGCTACTTTCTTTGTTTGGTTTTGTTTTGTTTTTACACTCGGATCTGAATCTTTGTTATGATTTCTCTAGTGGAATGCAATGGTTTTTAGTATTCTTTAGACACCAGACTCTAGACTAGATACTAGATGCAGCTTTTATTTTCATCACGTAAAATGTTTTGGTTTGCTTTTCCGTGCCCCGAGGTTAAATTTTCCTGGAAAGCAAAGGCTAAGAAATAAAGATGTATGATGTATATTATGTAATGTGTAATATGTATTTTATTGTATAAATATACATTCAAAAAGAAAAAAAAGGTCCATAACTTTCATTTTTCTCTCACTTGACTTGACTTGACTTGACTTTTTCTCCTATTGATTTTCTCTGGTTTTTTGTATAAAATAATTTTTTTATTTGCCATTTGCTATACATTCGTGTATTTTATATTCTAGTTTTTTCTTTTCTTTATACACAATACACAACTACGTACTGTGGATGTATTCCGTCTTTTTTATTGCCAATGGCCAATTGTCGATGCCCAACCTTGGGATTTGGATTTGGATTTAGCTTTTATTTCTTTTTTCTTTTACTATGGTACTTTTCCACTGACCAATATTCAATATTATACTGTACATTATGTATTTTATATTATATCATTTTCTACAGCACTGAATACTGAATATTGAATGTTGAATAGCATTGCATGAGTTTTATTTCATTTTATTGTATGGACATTTACATTCAAATTCATAGCTCAAACGGAGAATGAAAATGACAACGACGTACCTCTACGTCGATAATGGCAGAGGCAACGACTTGTACAATGTACAATGTACAATGTACAATGTACAATGTACGATGAATGATGAACGATGAACGAAGCACAAAGCACGAAGCATGAAATCGATATAATTAATTAATTATTAAAGCATCCTCGCTACACAAAAGTACAAAACACACAATACATATTCAGTGACACACATTGACATTTCTACACAGACACAAAGTTCGGATTAACATTAACATTTACATTCTACATTCATATTCACATTTATATTCATTCACATCATCAGCATGCAACTGAGCAAATATAAACTACAAACTAGAAAATGGATAAAGGATAATGAAAAGTGATAGTTTTTGCATTAGACTTGAGTATCAAATTTTAATATTTGTATTTTGTACTTTGTACTTTATATGAATTTCTCTATTTGTATTTTATTTAGGGAGTGGTGGTTCGAGTAGCGGGAGTTCAAAAAGTAATGGGAATAATAATTCCAGAAGGAAAAAAATAACCTATAATCTCCTCACCACGACTGACAATGAGGACGGTGAGGATTCGGAGGAACATGACCATGGTGATGAAGAGGATGAAGAAGAGGAATTTGACTATTCCAAATCACAACTACATCTACAGCAAAAGCAAAATCAACAGATTGGAATTGGAAATGGAACTTGTACCTCTCCAACGAATACAAATACAAATAAAAGCCTACATTCACCCACACAAACTTCGACACCAATGTCAAAATCCGTATCTTATTCAAATGGAATGACCAATGCATTCAGTCATAATCAAAGTCAATATCAAAATCAAAATCAGAATCCCACAGGCCTTTTCCTCACCCCACTACCAGATTTTGCCTCTTCTTTTGACGAGTCCTCCTGTGACTGCGTTGCCACCGGAACACCTCAGCCTTTGTCATCACTATCAGTATCCTCCTCCTCATCCTCCCGATTAAAATTCGGGAAGGAGTATGAATTAGATTCGGAATTGGACCAAGGAGAACGGAGCAGTAGATGTAGTAGTGCTAAATCCGGGAGTGGATCTGTATCTGGATTCGGATTTGGAAATGGAAATGGAACCGGCGTCGGTTCTGGTTCCAGAACCAGCTCCAGCTCAAGTACCTCATTCTCAACCAAGTTGTCGAGTTGGGCGAGTAAGACGGCGGCCGCCATCGTCAACAGTACTCATTCAAATTCAAATTGTTCAAAGGAGGAATCGACAAATACCAAAACGAGTCTGACAGCTCTAAAATTCACATTTGAGGATTTTTCGGATGACAGTGATTACGGGGACTGTGACGGGGATGAGGATGACATGAGTGATGAGGATGAGGATGATGACATTGACAGAGATGAAGATGGAGAGTGTAATGGGGATGATGTGGATCTGGATCTGGATGCGGACCCGGATGCGGATGGAGATGAAGAAGAGGACGAGGAAGATGAGGACGAAGATGATGATGAATCTCAAGAGTCTGAAAATGAAAATGAGAATGCACATGAACATGAAAATGAAAACGAAACCGGGCAACTTGATAAAAGTGTATTACGTGATGGTATGTCCTCGACCAATAAATCCCAACTCCAACACCAACTTCAAAACCAAATTTACCCTCAAAACACGGTCGTCTCCGCAATCTCAATCCCAAAGTCCACCTTAATCTCAAATCCCCACACGAGCAACAATCCCTACTCAACGTCCACAGTCACCCAAATTAATCCAATTCCTCTTTCAAATTCAATGATGGGCATAAATCCAAGTTTAGCTGTAGGTCGTAAAGATGAAGCCGCCTTAAATTTTGGTGAGTCAACTCAATTTTATTATTTTATTATTTGTTTATTTTGGTATTTTACAATGTAATTGAATCATTGAAGGAATGGAATGGACCATTTTCCTTATTTTCTTAGTTTTTTTCCTTTAAAGTAAAGTGACTAAAAAGCAATAATTTATCAAGTAGAGTGTAAAAAAAACTAAAAACTAGATACAGTTCGTTTTAATGGTCTCTCGGAAGTCACAAGTCAGAGTATTTTTTATAAAGTGTGTGAAGTCTTTATAAAGAAAAATTGAGATTTTTTTGTGTACTACATATACTTTCTCCATTGCTCAATTTTAGAGGAATCAAGAATCAAGAATCTCGAATGGTTCTCTTACTTTATTTTATGTTCATTCCACATTCATTCAGTGCTTCCCATTCATTCCGTTTCCATTCACTTCTTGGCCGGATGTATTTCAGAATTCCGAAGCCAGAATCCAGAATCTAGAATCCAGAATTGGAAGTAGACAGAGGACAGAGGACATAACATTAAGATTGATGATTACACGGATATGTATGTACAAGTACACAATGTACAATGTACAGGAAATTGTACAACCATATTACTTAATATTATATCCTCAGAGTATACTTGTAGATAGGTATTACATATAAGAGACAACGTGTCCACAACGTGTTAAACAGTGGTGTGATACACATACTAATTTCTCTGCAGTAAGCCACAGCAAAAAGCCAAGAAAGTGTGTGCTGGAGCTTTCTCTTCCTTTCTCCAGATGCAGCTCCAGCTCCATCACCGTCTCCTTCTTCTTTTCTATTTCTCCGTTGACAACTTGTTGACTTGTTCCATGTCTACATCTTCCGTTTCCCTTCTCTGTCTTTCCGTCTTGTGTCTTGTGTTCCCCTCTCCAACTCTCTAGAATCTAGAATCTAGACTCGAGCTTTTGAGATTCAGACTGGAGCAACTCAAAGTTTTTTCCTTCATCAGTTGTCTGTTCTCTATGTTGTGTTTTCTGTTCCTTCATTTCCTTTTCTGTATTTATCTCTTCATTTTCCGCCTTCCTCTTTTCCTTTTTCTTTTTCTATTTCTATTTACAGTTTGATTTCTATTTCTATTTCAGCTTCTCATACATTTTTCCTGTTGGTAAAAGTTTTTTTGGTAGTACAACTTTTTGGTTTTGGTTGGTTTTAATGTATAGATGTGAATCTTTGGACTTGTTTCGAATTTCGATCCTATTTGAGGTATAAGTATTTTACACATGTAAATACACTTTGTTTTTCTATCTTTTTCATTTTGATCCAAAAAATGTAATCATATTACATACATATTAATATAAGTTCTTTATGAGTCTTTGATGAATGGATAGTTCTGACCGATGACAACTGACAGATGACAGATGACAGACGCATTATAAAATAAACAGATTAAATAAAAACACCCACACAATCAAGTATTTATAATATTATGTACATTGAACATTGAGTACATCGAGTGTTCGTTAGATTCAATATGACAGATAGATCTTCCCATACAAACACAATCAAACAATCAAAGAAGGACATCAAAGTCATGGAACACGGGAATGATGATAGTCTGTTGATGGAGATACGATATACGATACACAAACAAATGTCATGTCAGATGTTGAAATATATGAGAATAGACGTTTTACATGCCCACTGTTTGTTTAGCTGATGGACAATTCTTTTGTGTAATTATTCATGATTCATGTCTTCAAGTTTTCAAGGTCTCAAGTCTGATGATGTCTGATGAAAATAAATTGAAATGAATTGAATTGAATGAAAATGCTTTTAAAGAAGAGTAAATTTGAAAATCCCAAATTCCTGATTTCAGCGGAGCAGTCTACATTTCATTTCTCTTGTCGTCATTCAAGTTGAAGTTGAAATTGAAATTGAGTTTGGGTTTGGTTTTGGATTTGGATTTGGATTTCTGTCATGTACCTCTGTAGTTTTGTTTCACCTTGTGAACCAAATACAATGTATAAAGTAAATTGTACACTCAACTGTTTACTGTTTACCCTGTTGTGCAACCAGGAACAAAAACGTAGGGAAAACTAGGAAAAGTTTAAATGGGAGGAAATTCCCTGGTGGAAAAATCAATGTGTTCTCTCCTGTGACGAGAACAGGATTTTTTTTAAATAATTGAGTAATAAAAATGGAAAATTTTACTCGGAGCTCTAAGCTCCAGAACAAAACAGAACAGAGCAGAGCTCAAAGCTCAAAGCTCAAAGTTAAAAGTTGAAAACTCAAAACTGAAAAGTTAAAAGGGACCGGATGCTGATCCTTTAATATCTTAAATAATAAAACAACTCAAAAATTGTACCTTGTATCTACAGACTTCAAGTAACAACTACTAGCACCAGTACTAAAGCTAAAGCTAAAACTAAAACTAACAGAAACAGTAGTTATAAGCTGTAGCAGTGCCCGTTGTAGTAAACAGACTTGAGGCAAAAGAAGAAAAAGTAAGCGTAAAATGAAAAGTACATCCATACAGAAATGCACAATGTACAAAATGTGTACATTTTACATTGTACATGGAAAAAGCAGGAAATGAAATCTAAGTAGAATGTATGGGAAAAAATGAGGCGTAGAAAATGCCAGTCCAGGACGGATTTTATAAACTAAACTATTGTGTACATAATTTAAACAAACTTAAACTTCTCATCATGAACCAAAGCCAAAGCCAAAGCCAGCATTATCATCATCATAACCATTATCATTATTATGAGAATTTTCTAAACAGGGGAAGAGAAAGAGAAGAAATGCATTAAAAATGATCAGAATGATGAGATGGTACATATAAAGTGTACACTTTACAACATACAATGTACAATGAATAGTGAATAGTTGTAGTGTAGGCAGGGCGGAAATAAGTAGAAGCCTGTTGTTGTCGGCATTCCTTACGGGATTCAAAAAAAACGACGAACGACGGGAAGGAGTGGTGAAAGCAAGTTTGATTTTTTAATAATATTGTACTTAGACGGGAGACTCTCAGATCCAATTCTCTCATTTTAACTCGTAACTATTTTCAAATAGCTCACATTACACTTGATACTTGATGTTAGAGTATTCCGTTTTCACATGTACAATGTACAATATACATAATACATACGTACTTTCTCTCTCTTCTCTCTCTTCTCTGTGCTCTCTTTTCATCTTTCATCGCGAACAATATTGCTCCAATCGTTTTCAAAATATTTGCGTCACGTCTCACAACTCCTACTCCAACTCCAACTCCAACTCCGGTCTCCGGACAGAGAACGAAGAACTGAAACTGAAAACTGAGAACTGAGAACGGCATGCCTTTTTGATTACTTTTTTTCCCCTGTCTCGCTTTCATTTCACTTTTTTTTCTAGTCTGTGACATTTTCCTGTTATTCATTTCAATTCTACATACATGTATGTATATGAAGATACTCGAGTAAAATGTAGATTGTCAAAGAAAAGGAGAAAAGCACTTATGTACTTGTTAGAATTTACAATTTAAATATGTAAGATTTGAACTGTGTAGATACAATATTATACAACACATAATATGTGCAGTGTGCAGGGTACAGTACAAAGATTTTTGGATAGAAAGTACAAAGTACAAAGTGTTCTTTGATGGACATTTATTAAATTACATTGAATCACTATCCCACGTCTTCCATTTTGATTTTGATTTTGACTTTGACTACGGAATTTGGAATTTGGACCTGAGACGTGAGACTTTCTTCTTTGTGACTTACTATACCCTTTACTAGTGTTTCTGTCATAACAGTACAATCAAAAATCAACAACAGTCAACAGTCAACAGTTTTCCATCAAATGAAATTGGAACAGAAAACAAATGACTGAGATCAACTTTTAACATTTACATGTAAATTGAACACCTTTGTGAAGAACAAGGGAAAACCCTCTGAAATTTTTAATTGAAATTTTGGATTTTTGCCGTCTCTTATAGCTAATGAAAAAGAATAACAATCTTGAACAGTTTTACAAAGTCTTAACTTAATGCTTAATAGTATTTTTTAAAAACTAAAAAAGTTTCAAAAATACAACAACTGGCGTTAGCTGATAGTAAGCGGCTAATCCGCAATCCGCACATCCTATTTTACAAAAATGAAAAGCAATGAATTTTACAGTAGAAATGAGAATGGAATTCCATTGTACAAAAGTAAAGGACAAAGGAATTTCATTAATGTCACTTTTAGTAGATTTTGTTTTAGCGAGATGTTTTAACATGGAAAGAAAAACTTTTAAGGTAAATTTTCTCAGCAATAGAACATTTCAGGGATCACAATTTTCGTCAGCACAAATGAAGTTTAATAATTTTTACACAAAAACAAAGTATATTGACAATCAACAAAATCAACTTGCGTTATTATGCACAATATGCGATGCAATGTACGTCTATGAAAAACGCTCCAAATTTAATTCCTCATAAAACCCAATGATGAAATTGCGTGGAAAAAATGCTGGATTTTCACATTTCAGTTTAAACAATAATCCTCCAGACTGGGATCAAAACTATATTATGACTTTCTGACCTGAGTTTATCTCAGTTTTTGTAGTGGATGCTGGATGGTTCATTGTTCAGTGTTCATTGTTCAAACTATTTTATATTGTATTGTCCTGTATTTTATGTATTCTACATTCGTTCTAAGTCATATCTAAGGATAGTTGGTGTTAGGTGTTGGGTGCTGGAAGTTGGTAGTATGAAATATTTCATGGGTACACAACACTCAGTACTCAGTACATACTTAATTTTGAATTTACTTCATCATCATCACCGGATCCCTGGAATTCCTCTTGTCCCGGTTATTCATTATCATTCAATAGTCGAGAGTCGAGAGTCGACAGTCGACAACCTTCATTCGACAGCTAGGTGGTTTCCACTTTCTATTTTCCATTCTCTGTTCTCTGTTCTCTGTACAATACGAGTACACCATGCCTTTTGCCATTGCATTTACACCGTTTCATCTGGGGACTGAGGACTCTCTCATTCTCACTCTGACGCTGACTCTCTTTGTCTGTTGAACACTCTCCATCTCTCTCTCTTCATCTTGATTCCAAATTAAAGCCATTAGTGCTCTTTAACCCTTGGGTTTTTCAAAAGGGAGCTATTAATGCTTTCACTGCTGAGCCCATCACACTTGATGCTTGATGCTTGATGCTTCGTACTCTTGGTACTTGATGCTACGGTGTGCTTATAGTGTACGGTGTATGTGAGAGGTGGATCGAAAGATACTCATTTAATTTCATGATGCACAGTGTACAGTGTACAATGTACTCGTGCACTTACACTTGCATGTATACCCTTTGTACAGAACACAGAACATGTGAGACTTGAATCTATACAGAGAAAGTTGATTTCAGGATGTGACTCTTTCATTTCGTAAATGAGCAAATGGAAATGGGTCTCATCGTATTGTACACTGTACATTGTACATGTACAAAACATCCTCGTTTCATCTATGAACTTTCTCCCATTCTCCTCTTTCACTCCTTCACTCTTTCACTATCTCACCATTCACCGTTCACCATCCACCAACTCGCCAACTCTTTCACTCTTTAACTTTTTCACTCGCTTCACTTGGTTCAGTCTGGTGGGTTCCTCAATTTATTTACCCAGTTCTAGTTCAAAGTAAAGTGAAATCTCGTCTGTCGCTCCTTCATCTCTCTTCTCTCTGTCTGTCCGAGTATAGATCTATCTATCTTTCCTATCTATCCATCTATCTATCTTTGTATCTTGAATAGGGAGCTTTAGCTCTTCTCTTCTCAGTCTCCATCTCTCCATATCCGTTTCCGTTCCTCTCTGTTTCTCTGTTTCGGTGTAGACTGTAGATAAAAGTTGTTTTGTCCTCTAAACATTTTTATTCAGGATAATGTGACTCACTCCCGTCAAACTTGGAGTTGAGCAGAGTTGAGAGTTGAGAGAGTTGAGAGTTGAGTTGAGTTGATAGGCTCTAGTGGAAATTAAAAGTAAGTAAGTGCTCCACTTGTAACTTTTATGAGGAAAATTTACTCTTAGATAAAAGTAACACGTGAAAATGTTGACTCGGGTTATCATCATGGTCAAAATGTTATTGCCTTGAAATTCGGAATCTGGAATCCAGAATTTGAAACTTGTAACCTTAAAGCTCAAAGCTCAGAAAGTAACTATTTTCTGAGGGTTCAGTCTAAGAATTTTAAGGAACATGAATTTTCAAGTACATCCTTTAAAAAACTGGATTATCAAAAGACCCATTAAACAGTACAAAAAAGAAAACAAGTAAAAAACTTGGATAGGTGAATTTTAAATTTTGACACATTTAAAATGCATAGAAAATAGAAATGGACTCAATTTCATGGAAAGTAGAACACCCAAAAGAATTCTGGTTGTTTTCTTTTATGAGCTAGCTTAGCTTTCTTCATTCTTGTTTTGTAAGTACAGAAAAAAGTTGATGCGACTGATAGAGAACTATGCTATTTTCTGTACATTTTACAGGTTTGTTTTGTTTTCCAAGAAAATATTTAAAGACTTTTTGAAATTGAAGCACAGAGTAAATTTCCTTTATTGTACTTGAAATTTACAACCTTTATCCTTTATCACAGCTTTCTTTTTTCTGTATCTTCTATCTTATCATTCTCTTTAGGATTTCATGTCCGCCATTTCATCAATATTAACCTATAATAAATACTAAACACAGACGACATGATTTATCTTCTATCTCTCGTCTGAAACAAGCTTCAAGTTGCAAGCTGCAACTAATTACCAAATACCAAATACTACTGATAATAATAATACTAATTACCTGAAATTAATTGTAACGTCCGTCCATTTGATCCATTTAATCAATATCAATAGCAATATCAGTATCAAAAAGTACAAAGTACAAGTAAAATGAAAAAAAACCCAGCTTAATCCCAATTCCCAATGTAATGCCTGAATGACACAGATGTTTCACATTTACTTGTATAATCCTCGCCTTATTTTTATCATGAGGGAGATAGAGGAAATCCTCTATATTTTCCTCAGGATTTTCAGGATACATGAATGAATGCACATTGTAAATTGTACATTGTACATGGTATTTTGGATTTTGGACGTGCACAAGAGTAATAAAAAATGGCACTATATCCAACGGACAACTAAATTTATTCCTGTACAGATAATTGAGAAAAATTGGGGAATGGGTGCAAATTAACAGGGAGTGCTAAACGCTATCAATTTCATTAGACTTTTATGGATTGACATCATCTGCTGCCAGTTTGTCCATTTACACTCTACATTCTAGAGTCTAGAGTCTAGAGCAGCTGAAATTTGCGACTTGGGGGAAAAGCAGTTTAGTTGAATGTTGAATGAAGAACGAACACCGAACACTGAACATTGAACACCGAACATTGAACGTTGAGTACAGTTTGAAACCGTAGGTGAATATCGAATAAAAAATGAAGGCTAAAGCAAGTTTGACATTGAGTCATGGATATCTTTGTATACATTGGACATCAATTCATATTTGATGATCTAGATTTCTCCAAAGTAGAAAGTAGAGTTTAGATTCTAGATTCTAGATTCTAGTGCACAGAAATTTCAGAGAGTAACTTTCATTCCTCAATTTGTAAGGGTAACTTGTGACTTTTGTAACTTGTAACTATTATGAAATTGTATGGTGGTACAAACTACATGCTTTTTTATTTCACGTTCACTTGGCTGGCTTTTTATAAAAACGGGTCGAATCTTCATCATCATCATGATCAGAAGTATAGGAGCAGTTGAGTATTTTCTCAGTAATTGCTATTTTTCGGAACAACATAGAGCATAGAACGTAGAAATAGAAATAGAACAAGGCACAACCTTTTATAGAGAGGAGATCCAATACCTTTTGAAATACCAAATACCTCATCGAGATATCGATATCCAACCGCTGTAACTTGTAACTTGTAAATTGTAAACTGTGGGTTGTGGGTGGTGTAGATTGTAGGTTGTAGGTTGAGGATTGTGCAATATTTTAGAAACAGAGGAACGAACCACGAGTACAAAGTTCAATGAGTGCGTATACCTACATAAATGAACCGTACAATGTATTTTATATACCGTGTCTAGCGTCTAGCGTCTAGTGTCTAGTTTCCAGTTTCTAGTGGCTACGGTACATAGTACATATGCATGTGTTTGTGGTCGGTTTCCCTTGGAAATTGAAAATTCCACATGAGTCGATTGTGTATACGTAGAATTTAGAATGTAGAATGTACATAGTCCGTGGTTGGTAAAATTCCTAAAGAAGAAAATAAAAATTTTAAATGCTAAAAAATAGAAAAAAATACAAGTACAGGAACACGAATACAAGTTTTGAATTATACTCTGTAGAATGTAGAATGTAGATTGTAGATGTACTTGTCATTTCTCCACTACACATTTGACTGGTTTACTACAGTGAATAGTTGTGCTGTCGGAGAAAAGAGAAAACTCTGTGAATTGTGAATTTATTTCCATACATCATAAAACATTCGACAAACCGCACATACAATCTACAATATACAATACACATTAGGTTCTCATGTTAAATTCAAAATTCTAGGTTCATGTTTCATCCATGTATTTATAAATTTATGTGTAATAAATAGCACATTATAATACAAGAATAATATCATGAAATAATACATGGATACCGAGAAAAAGGAGGCTTGTTCAAAATTCAAAAGTAGACAAACCAAAACCGAAATCAATGGGGAAAGTAGGAAAAGTGGGAAAAACGAAGAACGAAAAACGAAAAACGAGTGTTTCACGGTTTATGCTTATGCTTTTTCAACTATTTATTGGTGAGAAATCAATAAAACCGCTTATCACATTCTTGAGTCTTGAGTATAGAGTCCCGAGTTTGGAGTTTGGAGTCTCTTTTCTTTCTCTCTCTCTCTCTCTGTCACACTCTTGCTCATTCACAAATATTTATTATTTAGTCAAACCATTTCTCTCGAGTACAAATTCCCATCCGTTTTTCATTTCTCTTCAACCAGCAAACTACAAACTAGACACTAGACTTTAGACGTTGAAAGTTAGACGCGCTCTCAACACTCAAAACTGGATGCTCAATACTCTTTATTCTTTACTCACTATTCACTACTTTCCATTTAGATGGCTGTGATGTGAATGTAAATGTGAATGGAAAATCTATCAACAAATTCTACAACTGAATCAAAAACTAGAATGGAGAACGGAGAATTGAGAATCGAGAATCGAAAATGGAGAATCACGAATCGAGAACTAAACGCGAGAGTTTTTTCCTTTAATATTACCACGTTTTCATATTTTAACTTTGAAACTGGGATCCTGGAAACTGGAGAAAGTTTCAAAAGAGAATGAGAGCTTTGAGTTCAATGTACAATACCCATACAATTTACAATATCCACATGTTTAAAGTATGATAATAGGATAGACCATAAAAGTAAAGTGTAAAATGTAAAATTTGTAAAATGTAGCGTATGAATCATGTATTTCGCATTAAAAGGGATAACAAAATTAAACGTAAATTGTAAATGGTAAACTGTACATTGTGCATGTTGTACATTGTGTTTCCGACAACATCACTCAATTTTGTGGTTTACTATGTTTTTTCTCTGTGTGGGAATTCTATTTGTTTGTGCATGATGAATTTTGTCTGTATAACGATAACGATAATGAGATCAGCATTTTAGAGGCTTTAGATGCTTTAATCATGTGGTTATAAATGGTAAATGGTATGTGTACTTCAACTTCATCTTCTACTTTCTACTTTGTATTTCAAATTCCCACAGGCTTTATAATTCTTTCCGTGATGAAAATTTAGAGGGACAAGAGTAGAGAATATTAGAGAATCAAGAATGTACAATGGAAAATAGAGAATACAGAATTAAAAAGTTTCCACATTTCGATTTCTCACATATTTCCTTAGTTTCCTCAGATTTTAATCTACTTTTATCATAAATGGCAAAAAAAGGCAAATTCTATGGAAATCCGCTACACCGTAAACCACAAACCATAAATTTATAATAATCGCTCTTTTTTCATGTCAACTTTGGGCTCTGGACTCTGGACTCTGTTTCTATGAGCATGCAATGTACGATGAAAATCTTTTTGAGGAATGAGTACCAAAAACTAAAGTAAAAGCAACATTAGTTCAGTATTTACTTTTACTTTTTGAGCTTTGAGTTTTGAAGGTTTGAAGTTTAAGGTACTTTTGACTGAAACTAAACCTTGTTTCACATTGGTCTTTATCTGGACTCTGGACTAAAACAAAAATAGAATGAGATTTGTGGAAAGATAAAAAATATGGTTGTTATAAACTTGAAATTTCAAAAGCATATTATCGTATAAGACTTTTCCCTTGCATTCTTCCAATCCTCTGGATTATAGAACATTTCATATAGAGAATACATTGTACATTGTACATGTGTGTAAGTAGTATGTATGAGCGATAACTGGCTCAATTTTTGTAGCTGGTGATGATGTTAGTTTTTCTCTCTGCTGTACAAAAATCCACAGTCTAAAATCTACAAAGTAAAGATTTGTAGGATTTTCCTGTTTTTATTGAACACTCGGCTCTGGGGATTTGGGGTTTGGGATTTGGAAAGTGGGAGAGAATGAAAAATAAATATCCGAGTTATAAAAGTGAACAGCAATAAAAATATTGAATTGGATTGGATTGAATGGAATGGGACTGGATTGGATTGTATTGGGCTGAGTTGACTTGAGTTGGTTTCTTCACTCCAAAATGAAGATGAAGATGAAGATGACGAGCAAGTATTTTTGAAGGCTTTTGATGGTTGAAAAAAAAAGAGAGAAATAGTCATACGAAAAATCATGAGAGGATGACAAGAATACCGTTTTTCAGAAAAGCCCAGTGCAAAATAAAATGAAATTCTATTTTCTATTATATATTATATCGTGTGCATAAAGATATACGACCGCGACTCACGACACAACACAGCTCAATCTTCAATCTTTAATGTACAAGGCACAATTTTATTTTTTATAGCATCTTCTGTATTCTATATTATTGCCATTCCTACAAATTACCAAAGAAGCTCTGTTGAAAATAACTCCCTTTTGTCCACTTTACTTTACTTTTATGTTTTATAGTGTGTATACTCTGGGCTCTGGGTTCTTTTGACTCTTTGATTGTGTGTTATTAAATATTCCATGATCCATGAAAAATAGCTGGTGAATTATTAAAATCCACCCTGTTTTTTTTAATACTCGATACATCCACAATCCTCATTTCAACATTGAACCTTTGTCAATAAGACTTTCAAGTTGGTGTTTGAAAAGAGAAGCAAAAAAGAAAAAGAAACAGAGAGAGTAAGATTGATTTGATTTGATCCGTATCCTCCTTGATCTTTTATCATTATAGTTATTGTTTCCACTTTTATTAGATCATGGCAAAAAATATGTCATAATATGCTTGTATAAAGTATAAAATGAAGATATGTACATTGTACATTCTTTGTATTATGTATTACGTAGCATATTCCTGACCTAATAATTTTGTTATTGTTTCTATCTTTTGTTTCAGTTGAGCGACGGCGGTTAAACCAGATTCAGATTCAGAACCAAAATCAAAATGAGATTACTTCAAGAAGAATGCAACCTGTTTCCGTATCAGCCTCAAAATCCATCGCAGCCACAACCATAACAATCCCCGGGACGCAATCCAGAATGAAATTTACCAATCCCATTGATCCCGTCTGACTATGACTCCAATTTTGGGTTGAAGTTTCAAGTCTCAAGTCTCAAGCATCAAGCATCAAGCATCAAGCAGAATCATGCTATTACTTTTACTTCTTAGTTTACCATTTACCAGTCCAGCTCAATTTCAATCTCGTACTAAATACACCATTTCTGTAGGCAACAAATCTTTAGATGTCTAGGAGAAAGTCTGAAATTGAGAAAATGGAAAGGTGCAAAGATTGTTCATTAATTATTAGTGACATGCGAAACCAAATACCAAATACAGAAACATATATTGAATATTGAGAGTTGGGAGTTGAGAGGGAAGCAAATAAAGGTCAATGATTTTCTATACGTATATTTGCGCTCATCATTTTCTGGGTTCTTGGTCATTTTAGTGGCCAAGCAGACAAATAGCAATTAGTTAGAAACACACGAATGCGAATACAAAAACGAATGTTGTACGAAATGAGTTTCTCACTCATCATCGATCATTGGACCCACCGCACTACAAAAGTGAAACAAAGAAACAAAGAAACTATATAATATATAATATAATATTTTCTCTTTTGCAAAAACCCATTTATCAACTTTACAACACATAATGTTTTTATTACATGTACATTGTACAATGTACAATAACAATAATAGTACACACGTATCATCCTCATCCAATCAACTAGACTTTCATCAATTTTGCACAATTTAGTCTGTACTATTGGGGTTGTGCGCCGTAAGCCGTAAACATAACAAGAATGTGCGTGCATCTATGAATTATTCTACTTTTTAATAAATACTCGTTTAATTTCCAGTACATGTATTTTGTATGGACAGCAAATTTCTACAATCTTCTCTTCTAGCGGTGCACAAATTTTAGGTAGTTGTAACGTGCTGTCATAAAAGATTTTATACTTGAACAACTGGATCTTTGATCTCTCTGACCTCTGACTAATAAAAACGGGTTAATGAAACAGTATTTTTTCAACACAAAATATCCCTCTCATCACATTTTCTACGGTCGACTTTCTCTCTTCAAAAGTTTATTTAGAAATACATAATACATCATAAACTTTTCTACTTTCTATTGTACAATATCGGTTTCTTCAAATCTAGATTTAGTTTATCTAGATTCTAGATGCAGGTTTGTTAATTCAAATTTCAAATATATTACTTAATAAAAATTCTCAGTATTATGAAAATATATCAAAAAAATCTATTGTGCGAATGACTACGTTTCAATTTTTAATACAAGAAAATGTTTTGTGAACAATATATATTATATGAATTCTTTAAAATACATATTATATATACGTACTTGATGTGCACATTTTATTATTATTATGATTATAGTGTTAAACTTAAACTGTAAATATATGGTCAATGGACATGTGTTAATTGTTATCAAAGTTTTATCATCAATAATCAATAGAGTAAAGCAAATATATCTGTATATTGTATGTGTATAAAGATTGAAATATAAATATAAATATTTTTTACTATCACTGTAACATATATAATGTATATTATATATTATTATTAATGAGTGTTAAGTAATATTATTATTATTATTATTATCGTTACCTGATTCTGTAGAGTACTACATAAAAAAATCTAGTGTTTTTGAGGGAGAAAGCATATATGTATCAAGTTTTCACCCTTTGTCACATGCCAACTATCAACTATCAATACATGCATGTGTTGCCATGTATTGTGTGTAAACTTAATAAGCATCATTTAAATTTTCTAATAATATTATAAATAAATATTATATCATAAAAACAAAAAAATTAATAAAAATCTATATCATTGTTATAAAACTTACATGTGATGATTAATGATTAATCCTGGATCATAGAATACAGAATATAACCAAATTTATGTATCTACTCTCTATACGTATGATGTATGATATAACATATAACTAAGATGTGACATGATTTTGGAACTTGAATTAAATTGATTATTGATTATTCTCTTTATATTGCTCCTTAACGTTAATCGTTAATCATATGTATCAAGTATCAAGTATTTTACCGTTACTTTTGAAGAGTTCAGTGTAAAGTGTAATAATAACTGTTCACTGTTCACTATTCACGTATCAACATTAATAAACCATTATGAAAAAGATAAACTCCTTTTGTCAGCCTTCTTTTTATTAATTATCTACATGATTTTTTTTCCTTCGTCATAAATACCCAAAGAATTCATAAAATACATAAGGCACTCTTACTGGTATTTTGTATTACATGTATTATATGTACAACACTTTAATGTCCCTATATTTCCAAATTCCAATAAGCCCCAATAAAGTCGACTTTAATGTCCCCATAAAAATACAACATAGATACAAAACACAACACTCTGGAAACGAGACGGATACAGCCACTCAAAATGTGTAAGTAATAGTGAAAAAATTCAATGTATCTAAATAGTACATTTACAATATCCAATATGGCGCAGTCTAATGGTCCATATAATATGGTTTAGTTAACTGTATAGTGTGTAGTGAGTGCAATTTATGGTGGTGCAGTTCAATTTCTTTGTCGAAAATGTTAACGTTATTTCCATCCCCACTCTTTTTGCATCCAAATTCATTCATTCATTCATTCACCCATACTCCTAAAACTCCATACTCCATGCTTCTGATTCTAACCATTACAACTTACAACACATGATCCGAGGTGAGAGGAGCCAGGATCTGGGATAGAGAAAGTCAGAAGAAAGGAGGAAGGAGAGGACAGGAATAAGGAAATGAGCTAACGAAGTCAGGGAATAGAATTTCTGTTCCTTTTATTTGATTCCAATTCCCTGGCTGTGTAAGCCAACTCTAATTCTAACAAGTTTATACTTTATACCCGTGATCTCATATTTTCTCCTCCTCCCTCATTCAATGTACTTCATACTTTGTGCTCCAAACATTAGAAAAGTGCATCTGTATCTATAGATAGACCTATGTGCAATGTACATTGTACATTTTATATGACGTTTTTTTCGATTACTGTGCCTCTCAAATTTCTTTCCCATAAATTCGAATCCTCATGTTATTTTCATTCTATTTTTAGCTCCTTTTTCTAGTTTTCTATGTACGATTCCTCACTGGTTGACGGAAAGGAATAAGACTAAAATATTGATACCGGATACCTGATATTTAATGATTGATGTCATCCTCCTGGAAATGAAGATCAAATGATTAGGACAATAGTTCCCATTTTATTTAAGACAGAATCTTTTTTTATGTCACTCCTAATTGATTTTTGATTTCATTATGTTATTTTTAGCATAACAATTAGTTCTACATAAAAAATGTATCTATATAATGTATACGTGTAATATTATTAAATACGTTGACGAGGCAAGTAACTGAAGTTGAGAGCTTGATTTTTTATCGCATATTATATATTATTTGTTCATAATATAGAATCGTGCTAAACATTCATGTCGACTTTGTATAGGTCAGCATAATATTCCCTATCTTTTGTACTTTGCACGCTGTACAATGTACCTGAGTATATGTGTGTAGGCTTAAACTTTAAACTATATAGAATATAGAATAAACTATAGAACTCAAGTGTTTGTTTTTATTTTTTTCTACTGATAAATTCGTCAGCATAATATAGATTATATAAAATATGAAGCCTTCAAATAGTGTCCAAATCCATATCATATATGAAATATAAACTCAGAACTATTATAATTGATATAACTTATTTTTGTTAGATGTGTGTGTGTGTGCTTTTTATCTTGTATTGAAGGTGCATGAACTGCATTTGATAAACTCGCGCACTTGTAACCTATAAAAATTCACAAAATTTGTAAACTGATTGCAGTATTACAGAAGCAAGTGTGTGCATTTAGTATTTATCTATATTATGCATATCTGGATTGAATAGCTTCAAAGCATGCTTATTCAGTATTAGCATTTAATTGTTGTTTAACTTTTTCACAAGTGGAAATTACATAATATTTTTTTCAAAAAATACATAATATGTTTTTCACTTGTAATTTAGAATAGTGAATGACGTCATACGAATAAAAATGAAGAGTACAACTTCTGAACTAAAGGTCTTTTAAAAAGCCGTCATATGAATGAAAAGATGTACCTATTTATTTACCCATTTAAAACTTGATGAGCTATATTTTTGAAGCCCAAAAATTACTTATACTCGGAATATGTGGAATTATTTTACCAAATCTGCCTTTTCGTGCAAGAAAATTAGAAAATGAAAACAAAAGAAAATTCCGGATTACAAAAGTACAAAGGAGGAAAAACAGTCATAATATGAAATATGAAACACATAACAAAAGAATTTAGTTATTATATATTTTTCAAAAGTACATACAAATGATTGCTTTTGTATTTTGTAAGATTAATATTTAATTGGATTCCGGCGGATGAACATCGGAAGCGAGAAAACAGGAATCCAAAACAACAGGCGGTTTCTCATTCTCTTTTCTCTTCCTTTTCTTTTCCTTTCCCCGCTTCCCTGTTGGGTGACGTCATTATTACATTGTACGTTGCCTTACAGGCTTTTCATATCTGTAATCTGTACATTGTACAAAGTACTTTGTACAATGTACAAATGCAAATGAGCTTTGAGTTTGTCACAGAGAGATTACATTTTTCTATTCCTCAAGATTCCAGACTTGTAGAATTTTTTCAAGCCTCAAGTTACCTCCATTGTTTTATTTTTTCAACCATAAGCCTAAGCTGCCACACATTTATTTCTAGATTAAATTTGAGGAAAATTGTTCTTAGCTGAAACAATTCAAATAACATTACAATTCCTTAATCCCCCTAATACAACTTTTATTAGGGTTTCATCAATTTTTCATCTTGCTTGACTACCCTTGTAATTTCCAATTAAAACAATAGAGGATGGTTTTAAAAATCCATGTTCTCGTTTTAAGTCTCATGATTCTTGATTCGGTTCATTAAAAATGGTTTACAAGAATACAGAAAAAGTGTTTAATATAAAATTCGTATTTGCCTGAGGAAAAAATACATGTCGTTATGGACTGTTGAAAAGCTATTAATCTCCGGCGCGGGTTTTCCGGGGCATTAGCTTTGACACTGATTCTGATACTGGTATTCACATTGTCTCGTTGATCTTTTGGTATGCTGGTTGATTTTTTATAAGCCATTAAATTATCTACGGACTGGTAAATGGTAAATGGTGAATGGTGCCATTGAGAGAAAGAGAGAGAGTGAGAGAGAGAGAGAAACGGAGTAATGGTGAAAATAAGAGTCTCCAATTCTCAATTCTCAAGTTTGGGCTTTTGCTCCTCTCCATAATTTAATCACCCGTCTCTTTTTGTCTTGTACTTGTATTTACCTTTATTTGATATTTTCTCCTGAATCCGGGTTCCGTGTGCACATTGTACATGTACGTATGCTCTTCTTTGGTAACTTGATCCTTGTACAACCCAACCCAAACCAAACCAAACCAACTGAAACTAAACCAAAGATATAGACTCTCTTGACTCTTAACTCTTGGTTCTTGGTTCTTGGTTCTTGACTCTTGACTCTTGACTCTTAACTGGATCCAGCTCAACGAACCACAACAGTAAAGAAATAATGAGCTTGTGTTAGTGGTTTCCCCATGTACATAATACTTACATTTGTACATTTGTACGCACAAGGTATTTACTATTTACTTGTTTGGATGGCAGTGGCAGTGGTAAGTATATTTGTATTCCAATTCCTATTGGTGGTCTTATTCCTGTTCCAGTTAGTGCTAGTGTTGATGTTGATGTTGGTTCCAGGTTCCAGTCATGCATCTGACTGGAGAGTAAATAACGTAATTTATCTCATCACCTTATTTACAAGCCTCTTTTAGCTTGTAGCCCACTGTTTCTCTCTCATACCCACAAACTCACTGGAGAATTCACAATGCGGAAGAAAAGGGAAAGAAAAGGTGAAAGGAAAAACTTGCAAGGAGTGAAAATGACGGAGGAAGATTCACTCCACTTTCTTTCTTTCTTTCTTTCTATGCTCAAGTCCTCTATCCTCTATCCTCTACAATGTTCGATGTACGCCCTTGCCATCCCATAAACTACATAACATAAACAGAGAGAGTACATGGTGCAAGTACCTAGATATTTTGTGTACACAATACACAACTAGCTCTACTCGACTGTACAATGTACAATCTCCAATGTAAATATGTACAAAACCTGTATACTGTATACCTTCTAATGCACAAAACACAACTACAGCTACAAGTACGAAGATGATGACGACAACGTCAGACATCAGGAACAACAACAAACAACAAGTCTACTGTGAAGAGAGAAAAGATGAAATGTACATCATCATTCTTTGTGGACGATTGAGTCATCTTTTTTGATCAAGAGAGCAGTTTCATAACAACAAACAACAACAACGCCAAGCTCACACTCTCAGTCGCCCTTATTTATACGCTATATGACGTCGGACTCATCTATCGTTTTCACTTTTCACTTTCCCCTCTTTTCAATCCACAAGATACTTCCTTCCGCATGTTCCTTATTCCTTATTCCCATATTCCCAGGTCCTCAAGAAACTCTTCACTCTTTCTCATTTGAACAGTGAAAATGAGAAGATACTCATGTAGATATTTTTACTGTAGTTTTTCAATTTTTTATACTAGTAATGGTAAAAATCCTAGAGAAATTTGTACAGTGTAGTGTACTTTTTGGTGAAGGTTGAAAACTACACTGAAAAATGAAAAGGGAAAAGTGAAAAGACAAACTGTCACACTACATGTTTACTCTTTAAAAGGGAATGCTCGGTATTTTTCTTTAATGTTGTTCCATTGTCAGTTGGCAGTTGTCAGTTGTCAATTGTCACAATGTTGAACCTTTTCACAGATGTTTTCATATTTTTACTATACATAATATTTCATATTTTGAATTGTGTATCATGTACGAATTACACGTTACACGTACATAGTCACGGCTCTTACGACTCAAGGCGCACACTTTGATATTGATTTGAAGAAAACATGAAAATTCAAATTCAAAACTGGTGATAAATGGGGAAAAAGGAACAGCTTTGAAGCTTTGAAGTAGATAAGAATATGGGATGTGGGTTGAGGCTCATATTTTTTCTCATTCATCTTTATTTGTTCTCTTCTTTCTTTTTTCCTTCTTTTTTTTTTTTAGAAAAAACACTTGCACGTCTGGCGGATTGAGGATTCAGAATTGAGGATTGTGGAATGATGCAGATTATTTGTATGCTGAATTTCCTTTCCGCACCTTTGCCTTCCGACAGTAGACTGTTTTCTACTGAAGAATGAAGAAGAAGAAGATTGTACAATGTACAATGTACAATATAAAAACAAGACATGGAAAAAGAAAGCCATCTTTTTATTCTTCTGCTTTCTGCTTTGTTTGGTAGAAAAGAGGAAATCTTGCGAATAAATCAGCACATATACAAAATACACAAAAGCATGCAATTCGAAAACCTCTTGCATTTAGTTGTATCTATCTTTTTACCTTTCCTATTTTGCCTTTCGTTTTACGTTTTACCGATCCGAAATCCAAAAATATTTACTCGAATGAGCATTCTACTATTTTTCATATGTATCATCATAAAAAAATATCCGTAGATTTAAAATTTCAGGTTCATTTCACAAAAAACTCAGAAAAGTAAGTCTGATTATAAAAATGCTATTTTAAACAGAGAACTGAATATCAAAATTTCACGTGTGTCCTAGAATTTTCATCTTTTTCCAGTTTAATGCAGAACCTTTTGAGTTTTGAATTTTGAAGATACAATAAATTTTGAAATGTCTGTCATCGCAAAAAACTAGACAAAATATTTGCCAAAAATATGTGAAAATATAAATATGATATTTCATGTTCTGTAAAGGTTAAACATTTAAATGCTCGAATTGTGAACCAAAAAGAGCATTAAAAAAAAGTTTCCCTCTTTTATTTATAAAAGTTGGTTGTGGTATTCTTTTTTTTTAATTTAAATGAAAAATTACAGGAGAGGTGGAAGTAATTTTCCATTTTCTATTCATTCAGCTTTTCTCTCCCGCTCATTTCTTTTTGTTTCTTTTCTCCATTCTCCATTCTTTATATCTTATTGAATATTCAAAAATTCATAAAATTACTATTTTTTACTTGCTATGATCCAGTATCAAAAGTATAAAGTGTATGAAAGAACAACTACTTTGGGTATTTTAGTAGATAGATAATGAAAGAGAAACAGGGAGAATACAGGGAAAAGTCTAACGTAGGAAATTGAGTAGAAACCACATGGATGGAGAGATGGAAATGGAGAGAGTTGAAGAAAAGGAAGAAAGTAAACTTGTTGAGACTGAGACGGGAGGGAAATGAAAGGAACAAAGGGAAATGTTTGAATAATGTTATCTTTAGTAAAATTCCCATAAAGATATCACGTATTTTCCATAAATTTGCATTTAAGTTATAAAATGATATCAAATTTCCAACCGCGGAGTTGAACTGGTGAGCAGAACAGAACAGAGCAGAACAGACGACTGACTTACTTTCCCCATTCTCCTTTTCTTTCTTTCTTTCTTTTCATTCATCTATTCTCAAATGTTCTACGTGTATTTAAAATATATAGAACTTGAAACATGAAGAACATGGAGAAATGTTCAAAAAACTTTGCCAGACGAGCCTTACATATTGATATTGATATTGATGTACATTTTGCATATGCATAAACGTATGAATTATGAACTACGAATTGTATAGATAGATTTCAAACTTTTAATACGAGAGTATCGTTGACGTTTTCCTATCTTCCTGTTTTCTTCACCATTTCATACTCGTCCTTTTCTTTTTCTTTGTGTCTGCTGTCGTTGTCAATAAACTCAAACAGTTTGGTTTTTGGTTTTTGGTTTGACGTCTTCATTCCATTTCATCTTTAGTGTTCAATTTTCAATAGTTGGGACCCTTCGGCTCCAGTTGAAAACTTTTCCAACTACTGCGATTCCTCAACTTTGAGAGCTTTTGTATTTTGTATTTTGTACACAAGCACATATCACAAATACACACAAAATATGGTGTAAAAGTTGTGGGTTGTGGGCTGCCAAAGAGGAAAAAGTATGGATATGGATATGAATTCAATCGCCTTTGGGAGACAAGAAATTCCATTCCATTCTATTCTTTTGCCATTGGTTCGGTTTGGACTCTAAAAAAGAGACAATAGAAAGTAGAAAGTAGACAACAAGAATAGTTTCCAGTTCCCAAATATCATAAATTGTAAATTGGTGATGACAATCAGAGTAAGATGAGAAGGCTGCTGAAATTTGTGAAATGGAGCGGTGGCGAGTGGTGGTTGAGCATTGAGTGTTGAATGATATCTACAAATGGATTTAGAGTATTTACTCTTGTATAGTTTCTCTTTCTCCGCTTCCTTGAGTCTGTGTGACCAGCATCCACATCCACATCCAGCTTTCTAGAGACAATACATCCGATTTCATTAGCTGGTTACGATATTATCCTCATGCATTTTGCATCCCATTCAGTTCCATTCACAATTCACAATTGGCAGTTGGTCCATTGTCTATGCAAATTGAAAACCGTAGGCTGTAGGCTATAGACTGTGGACTGGCTACACCATAATAATAAAAGGTTTCTTTTGTCTACGTTGTCTATTTATTTAAAATACAGAGTACAGTCGTGTTTACACATCCGAAACTCAATGACATTGCACAATGACTAGCTAAAATCTAAAATGGTCAATCTGAGTCTGAGCCTCGTCATCGTCATCGTGTGAAATTAGCCATTCCATTTCCATTTCCATAGTTTCGTGCACCAAATTGAATCCACTTTAATTGAATCCCAGTTGAATAGTGTATAGTGGATTTGAATGGATTTGGTTAAATGAATCCGATTGGACGATTGGGTGATTGGGTAATTGTGTTATATGGTCTTTATTTCAACCCGCGTATATCTTTTGTATCTTCTATCTTGTATCTGTGATTGAGAATTGAGAGCCAGCATTTGTTTGACTCGATCCGATAATTACAGAATACATACTAGATACGATAAAATTGCTCGTCTCTGGACTCTGGCTGGCTTTGGCTCTGGATTCACATCAGTAAATAGAACAGGCTGTGAAATTCTCCGTTCTCACGTTCTCAAGCCTCAAGTTTTATAACAGCAACCAGCTCAACCAGCACAAGAAGAAAGAAGAAGGAAGAAAGGTCCAGGAATGTAAAATGTAATAGCAAATCTGCTGGAGGTTGTAAATTGCAAATTGTACATTGTACATGAGTAGTTTCTGTAGAGAAAAGAGAGGAAAAGGAAAACAGGAACTTGCTTTGAGATTCATTGAGAGACACGATTCTAGATTTTAGATTCTGGAGTTTGGAGTTTGGAGATTCAATCTCATTTCACTCCAACATTGATGCATAAACATGAACAATAAACACACATGATAGACTCATATAAATGACAAGTGTTGCAATAATGTTGACAACACATTTTCTCTTGATACTTCACAAAGCGCTTTTGCTTTTGTCCTCTTCAAATATCTGTGCAAGATAGAAGATACGAGATACGAGATACGAGGAAACGTGCTCAAGTATATAAAGAAAATACAAGGAGGGGTAAAAACATGAGCATGAAAATACATCAGTATCCATTTCATAATAAATTCGTATGTGAAGCAAGAACTAACGCCCGCCAACATCAATAACGAGATAAAGGAGTTTAATTAAAACCCAAATCCGTTCCCTTGGTCTTGAAAGATTTAGAAAAAGTCGCTTAAAACTTAAAATATGTTTCCTTATTTTAAAAGTCAATGGGAAAAATATAGCGTAATACGAATAGCGAATACGATAGATTATTTTGTTTCGTGAGTGTAAGCCTGAATGTGAAAGGCAGGAAAGTCGTTTTTACTGTACTTGATTCAAATTTATTTTACTTGGATAAAATTTGGATAAAAATGCGATAAAATCATGAAAAAAGGAGAAAATGTAAAAAAACAGTAGACATTGAATGGAATTAACAGTAATAAAAGTCTCAAGTTTAGTAAAGTAAACAACATTATAAAATTCAAACTTGATACTTGAGGAATTCTATAAAAATAGAACAAAAAGTTTCCATTCGTGAAAAAATAAATAAACAAAGAAGAGTAATAAATATTGATAATTATTTATATAAGGCTTTTTTTCTCATTTTTCATTCACAGCCACAGATTACAGAAACAGAATGGAAACTCTTGAGAGTTTACCGAGTGTAAAATGAGGTACTTCAAAATTCAAAAAAGAAGAAAATAACCTAATGAAGTGCTTCAATTTTCAATTTCAAGAATTTTGTGTTTTTTCTTCCTCAAATTTCAAAGGTTATGAAAACTTTATGCAACTTGACTTTTCACTTTTTACTAGGTTTACCTAACCTTGAGTCTTGAATCTTGAATCTTGAGTTTAGAGACTTGAACTCGGAGAAAAACCTCATGATTGATGTTCTCTAGGCTGAAACTTCAAGTTTATTACATGAAGATGGACTTCATCAAGCTGATTGAAAAGCAACCTTTGGTTTCTGATGATTCCACCTTTTGTACGAATATATGAATACGAATAAGAATTTCTTTAAATGAGCTGCGAATTTCATGAGATCAGAGGGAGAAGAAACTCTTCAAAAAAGTTTACCTGGAATCTCATCCCGTTGAATAACATGCATATATGTACGATGTACAGCACATAAAGTCTGGCTCTAATCATCCGTTTTCTCAGCAAGGTAAAATGCAAACTTTGCACTTTAATAGCATCCACCATCCAGCATCCAGCACCTCAAATCTCGAATCTTGAATCTTGAATCTTGAATCTCAAAGTCCAAGTCTCAATACAGATAGAACATAGATTCACATTCAACATTCAAGTGTTCATTCTGTAGTCTAAAATCTGGGGTCTCGGGTCTCAAGTGGTGCTTTAAAAGTCCCAAAAGAAGCATCAGTCCAGATTTTTATTACTCATTCTCCAGCTCTCCATGTTATGTGATGTTATGTTGGGGAGATGGTGGGAGCTGAGAATGTGTTGAAATCCATTTTCATGTGGTCATAATGACGCACATGCACGAACTCCGTGTCCATGTTCACATTCATCTGTACAGTAGATAGATAGATGTATGTACACAGAAATTTCCATATTCCTTATCAACACACATACACTCATTCACTCACATGCTTTCACCCACTTTTACTCTTGAAAATGAAGTGAAATGAAATGGGTTATCATGAAAACACTTCAATAAAAATTCTTCCAAATTTCCTGTTCTTCTCGCCTTTCTCGTATCTATTCAACTAGCCACCTAAATGTGAGTCCATGTTCTATATGGATGCCTCATTCTCACGGGGCTGACTGACTGAGAGTGTGAGTGTAAAATGTGGAAACCGAGATGGTATTTTCATGTACCTTTTTGTTACTTTTCGAGTTGAATAACCATATACATAATACATATATGTAAGTATGTATGTATTGTGTGTACTTTTACCTTTTACCTTTTTACTTTGAGGCCTCTTGATAATACACTCAAGCTTGAAAAGCTTGAAAAGTGTATGTGGAATTCGGATGGTGGATGGTGGTTAGTTACGGATATGAAGCCACTTTTCTATTTTTTCTTCACTGGCAATTTTGAGACCATTTCATAATGTACTAAATAATTGAGCAGGTGTGGAAGAGGTATAAAAATCAGAATCTAGAATCTAGATTTTACAGTCTGCAAGAGAAGATTCTGTGGATTGTGGATTGTGGATTTTTGGGTGTGAGCTTTATCCTTTCTTCTCATTTCATTTCATCTCGTCTCATCTTATTATTACAACATGTGTAAAATATATAAAATATAAAATAAAGATATGTGTACTATTTATATGTAGGTATCTGAGTTGCTCCATGCTCCATATTTTATATTTTATACACACATGAAACATGAAGAACCCATGAAACCATTTTCATTTTTATTCATATGATCAGCATCATCATCATCAGGATAGTAAAACAGATGAGTGGCCATAAAATTGGTGCGGTGAACAGTGAACAGTGAGTGGAGAGTAGTGAAGCAGCTCCAATTCAATCTGAATGTGAATCTGAATCTAAAAAATTCTATTTTCTCTTATATTGTGTAATCTTGAATCTTTTGGCCTACTTTTATCCTCATTTCAAATGGTACACACATATAAATACATAAGTGTTTACAAATGCTTCAAAGAAGCTCAAAAACTATCTCCTCAAGAGAATTTAACTGATTTCACTACTTTCTAATATTTTACAAGGCTAGAAAATTTCAAGGTTTTTACTGTGGCGTTTTTTCTCCTTATAATTTTAAATAAATAAAAGTTGAAATAAAAGGTATAAAAAATGATGACTTTTCATATGATTTTGTTTCCTGATTACTGAATGAAAAAGAAAAGCGTCATTATCATTTCTGATAAAGCGAATAAGTACGTAATATTTATATTGTACATACTACAAAAGATGCACTAGGAACTAGGACTCATAAATGAGGAACAATAACTGTATTTGTGAAAGAACATTGTACGAATAGACCATTCTGATGACACCACAATTCACAAATATATTGAGTCAACATTACAAATAAAGTACATATAATGAGCAGTTGGTAAAGTAATTCCAGCCACTTGTGCTTTTGTGTGCTATTTGCTGGCATTATTTTATCTCATATAGTTCATAGTCAAATGTGAAGTCAAAATCCTGTGGAGTAGGGAGCAATTACATGTTTTCTATTGTAATTGGTGATTCATATATCGTGTATATGTATTTCTCTCTTCCTCTCTCTCTCTCTCTCTCTCTCTCAGATTTTGTATTATTTTAAGTGTTATATAAATTATAAATTGATTTTGCTTTCTACTGCACAGATACTTTTCCACGCGTCATAAACTGCATATGTTACACTTTTTTTATCTTTGTTTGTTTGTATTTTTGGTGTTTCCTTTGCAGTTAAATACATATGGCACAGTTTACAATTACATATTACTGTTAAATGTGTGTATTTGTATTTTGTATTTGTAATCAGCGATAAACATGTGTGGAGATGGACATTTTTGCATGGTATGACATATCCGTGTTCTTTTACATAACTGATAAAAAACTAAGTACTTAATATGTAATATGTATAAAATGTACAAATTACTCTGGCTGTGGATTCTACAAGGTAAATACAATGCAAATCCTCTCTGTACTAAAAGTTGGAAAAGTGGACTAATTGTATAAATGCAAACTGAGACCTTTGGACATGAAAACTCAATGTAATATTTTATAAGAAACAAAAGCAAATGAAAAAAGTTAAAAAGAAGTTAAAATTACAGAAAAAGTTGTCAAATTTTAACGAACATTCTTGTCTGTCTTAAAAAATGACACACTGTCTGATATTTTGATTATTTTTTTTATTAGTTTCTTGTACGATAGGATTTTGGTTTTAAAGTGGAATCCTCAATCCAGAAAATAAAAGAAATTTATGAATCATGAAATAAAAACTGCTCTTTTTCTGATAAGTTCCACTCATCTGTAATCTGTATATTCAATTTGTACTTTGTATATTTGTGGTTGTGTCTGCAAAATACGGATTTTCTCTGCATATGAATTTCTCGTAAGATAGCTAATACAATAAAAAAAATCCCATTTCAAATCTCCAAATGTGAAATCTCCGTAAAATGTAAAATGAAACAAAATTAAAGAGAATAACTCGCGTCGGGATTTGAATGTTGTCCAATTTGTTTGCTGATAATGCTGCCTTCTGCATTTTGTATTTTGTTTTTGGGCCTCACATTTGCCGTTTTATTTTTGTATATGTACAGTTAGAAGACTTGGGTATAAAACGTGTTTTTCTTGTTTTTCTCAACTGAAGGAAATGTGAAATAGCTACTAGAATTTGAAACTTGAAGATTGAACAGTTGGATGTCGGATGTTGAGAATGATGAGCAAAAAGTGAAAATAGAAAAAGGCACAAACCAAGAATTGATTTCTCTTGTAGTCCCTGTTATGCACAAAAGTGAAAAGATGGAGATGGAGAGAAAACTTCGACTTCGACTCCAACTGAGTACAAAATTTTCCCTTTTTTTCTGTTTGTATACAATCTAGATTGTAGATACATAAGTAAAATAGATATATATGTGAAATAGAGCAGGAAGGAAAAGGAGCGTCAAGAGAGAAATTTTCCCATCATCATCATCCTTTTGGTGGAGGAGATGATTGTTTGCAACTCTCGAGTCCCTGGAGCATTTGAGCATAAATTGGGCTAGTATCTAGTATCTAGTATGTAGTGTGTATCATTCACATTTCCACAGTCTGCCTTTTTCATACACGTGTTTTTTGGCTCTTGGTTTTTGGTTTCTGGTCGTATTCTAGAGAAAGAGAGAGCTGAAAGGAGTAAAAACTACATTCGTGTATTTCGTGTTTCCTCGATTTTATGTTATTTTTCTAGTATTCTATGCATTCATGCTTCTTGATGTTTTACTCTTTTTTATTAGCTAGTTGTAGATTTTTTCTCAGACTTCTGTACACCATTAACAAGGAAAAATATACACCAAGATAAACTCATTAAAATCCCTTTAAAATTGGTGGCAGTTAAAACTATGAGTCTAGAAATGAATGATGAATGATACAAAGAGGAACTAAAAAGCTTTTCATTCCAGTCTACTGATAATTCTGAATTCCGATGGTTTGAAAGTGCAAACTTTTGGCTGTTATGGTTCATTCCTTTCGCCTCTTTGCTGAGGTATTCTTTCAATTTATTGTTTTTCTTTTCGTGTATTCTGTGACTCTGTCTACTTTCTTTTGTTTGATTGTACATTTTGCATCCGTCTAGACCCAAGACTCTAGATCTTTTTGAATGAATCTTATGTAATACCTCAATTTTGTAAAGTCTATGGACGTAAAAGGATGATGATGACAGAAAAGTAGAATCAGAGACAGTCTCAAAATCTTTTTCTGTTGTTCTTATAACATTTTGTAAAGTGTGTGGCTTGTCTGCGATTTTGTTTCAAGACTAATGGCTCATTTCATATAGATTTTAGATATCTATCTATCTGTATGCAAAAGTACAGAGATGAATTTCAAAAAAGCCTTCAGCCTCAACTTGAACGTCAACCACCAACTGTCAAGTTCAAATTCCACTCCTTCCAATTCCTTATTCCTTCTCAGCAACCATCAACTTTTCCAATTTAAAAAGACAGGGACGGAACAAAAAAGCCGAGGAAAGGCAAAGCGAAAGAATGAAATGAAATCCATAATGGTTTTCAGTTTTCAGTCAAAATCCAAAATACCAAGTCCATGCTTCACTAAATGAGATGTCTGTAAAAGGGAAAAAAGACGCAAGTAGAAGAAAAATTCAGTGTCATAAAACGAAGCAGAAAAGTCTATAAAGCCATTTAATTCTTCATATGTGATGTGTGCAATGTGCATGTTTGCAGTTTGCAGTCAACGGATCCAAACTCCAAGATCCGAGTTTTTATACATCTACTTAAAGTCTCTTCTTTTTTTCTTTTTCATTTTTGCACAACTACACACACGGTGTTTGACAATGTGAACTGTGATGTCATGTAATATTACATAATAGCGTGCGGCTTTTATGTTTAAATTTCATCATGTTTAAGCTTTAAGCTGTCTTTCTCCTCAAAATCCGCACGTTGACCCTTTTTGCTGCACTGCAAGTGAGTGCTTGATCGTGACTTTCCCAAGATCCAGAATCTTTAAGTTTGATTTTTTCCCTCATAATGTTAATATTAATCAAAAGTTGTCTTTCGGTTTCTCGCTATTTAAAAGAAGAATGGGCCAAACAGCCTTTCTGAAAGAGAAGTAAAAGATGATCTATGATCTATGATGTACAATGGAAAAGGGAAAAACAATTCAATTCTCAATTATTGCATTCACATTTGTCTATTGCAATTAAAAAATATGTACTATAGCGTTGGATGTATTCTCGTCTATATAAAAATACTGCATCTCAATACTAAACTGCAAATGTGCTAATGATAACACCTCGATTCTCGATAAACTGAACCAAGATTAAAAATTGCAAGTGCATCAGCATATTTTCGAATTCTCAAATGAGGATACATATGATTGTGTAATGTATGAAACAGTGTATAGTGTATACTGTTTGTATAATTGAATTTGTTTAAAATAAGTTCATTCAAGTTCATGCACCTTTTGTACAACATATAAAAATCATAATTATTTAATAGATAAACAATCATTTATGACAGGAGCTTATTTTAAATACTTGAAATAGAGCAACCTGTACAAAATTTTTAACCCTTTACCTCACAAATCAGTGGTATGATAAATAAAACATGCATACATTAATGTATGTAATTTGAACTTACACCCATGTAAGCTGTGTACGGAAGATAAAGTATAGAGAGAAAAATGCTGACACGCACAATAACAACATTACAATAACAATATTTAGTCAACATTATTGTAATCACACAACACGTGGTAACAAAGTCAAGTTTATAACTAATATAAACTATTGATGTTGACTATATAAAAATAGTGATTTACATCCTAGATTCTCGTTGTAATATAAAATAATTCGTCAATGTCAAAAAACCTGCAGATTTTTTTCGTAAGCATTTTTTATAATGATAATTGGCGTTTGATTTTATCATTAGAACAACAAATAATACATTGTAATGGAATTTGGAATGGTGGAGAAAACAACACAAGTATTATAAAATGCTGACTAAAAATATAGTTTTTGATTAGATTTTAAAAAATTAAATGAGTTCAACACCTGAATTAATACAACATGCATGCATGTAGATCCGTATATACTCTAAACTTATCAACAGTATGACAATATATCAATACCAGTATAATATATTAGTATATTCTCATTCTGTATGACAAAAATACTTGAGTTTCTCTCATTTACTTGCAGATTTTTTTGTCAACTAAGCACTAACAAGGTAAAAAGTTGAAATGGACAGGGGTATAAATACTGAAGGTGAGGTTCCGGTAAATCATCAGTCACTCAACCACTTTCACTTTGACATAAAATACCAAAAACATTTTCCTCTTTAACATAAACTAGTACAAAAACTCTACTTCAAAATCTGAAATTTTGAAAAAAAACTCCAAAATGAAGTTATTTTTGATCAATTCCTGCTTGCTTGTCTTGCTCATGGCTGCGTTGGGACGAGCTTCTGTTTTTGACACCGGGTTGGAGAACGATGAAAGTGAGAGCTAATCAATTTGAATTATTTGTTTAAATATTTACTTTTTTCTCCAATATGATAAATATTGTGCATTTTTAAACTGGTTTAAAAAAACCAGAGTATCGAAAAACCCAAGGGTTTATCCTTTTTGAGTGGGTTTTTGGGTAATTGGGGTTTTCTGGGTAATTGGGTTTTTCCTACCAAAAACCCAATTACCCACACCAAAAACCCAGTGGGCTTTTGGGTTTTTCCTATGGCCATCTAGTGATTTTAT
>JABASP010000604.1:0-46430 GCA_019776565.1 Sminthurinus signatus
TAAATTAAATTTGAAAGGGGGCTGCCCCTACTCCCGAGGGAGATTGCCTTCCAGCTACATGTACATGGGTTTTCCGGATGGCACGGGGACTTACTGACTAGAAAAAGTTTTTAATGTAATACATCATTTCTTTTTTCCCTGTTAACAGACAAAGAAGAAGAAGTCTAGTAGAAAGAGACAATCCGCACCAGTACCACCACCAGTACCTGTTAAGAAGTCAAAGGAAGTACCTTCTACTACTAAAGTAGTTGTTAATACACTAATTTTTCTTCGAGGTAAAAAGGGAGCAACTCTTGAGAAAATTTTGGAATCCGTAAACGATCAATTTCCTGACCTGGACGTGAAAACCATGGAACCATCTATTGAAAAATGGCTTGAAGATAATGAAGGAGTATGGATTCAGAAAATGCCAGGAAAACAACCTTCTTACAAATCGAATCGAAAAACTTTGGTAAGTATCCCATTTTAAAGCTTCATTTAGTATTGTTTTTATTATTATAAAACATACTATTATTAAAATATATTTTTATTATTATTTATTTTTTTACTATTAAAATATATTTTTTATTATTATTAAATTAAATTTGAAAGGGGGCTGCCCCTACTCCCGAGGGAGATTGCCTTCCAGCTACATGTACATGGGTTTTCCGGATGGCACGGGGACTTACTGACTAGATTTACATTTTAAATTAGAACTGATCTGATACAAATTTAATTTGTCTTTTTGTTATTTTTTTATCTGTTATAGGTTTTAGATGATTCAGATGATGATGATTTTAATTAAATATGAAAGACCGGAGCTACTACATCACGATAAGCATTAATTTGAATTATTATTATTATTTCTCATGGTTTTACCATCTTTTTTGTCTCAATTCATTAATGAATACTTATTATAATCGTTTAGTATTTTTTCGAATATTGCTATATGCTAAATATATTCATCTAAATATTGATAAAAATAAATAAATAAATAAAATTTCATAAAATAATTTTCTCATAGTATTCGCCTTTATATAAAATAGAAACAAAATTAATATTATAGAGCATAGAGAGATATGATACATAATATAATGCATATAATTTTATAATATTCTTAGAATTTTGAGTTTATGTTTTCTCACCCGGGTCTCCTTTAATGATGCACACAGGACCTACAAAAAAAGAAAAAGAAAACATTTTATACAAATTGCCAATGCATCACAAGCATAGATTAATTCATTTTAGACATGTATGGTCATAAAGTAGAAATAACAAGAGATGTGGAAATCGTGATACGTATAAGTACATAAAAGTAGATTGTAATTTTTGACGTTTTACATTTAATATTTGCTGCAATTTGTCTGGAAACTTCGGCAGTTATAGGAATAGAAGCTGGAACTGTGACTCTAACATCATGTGAAAATATATACTTATTGTTTGGCAGAGCAACAGCCCCTCTTTCTAACAAAATTTTACATCCTTCTAGACTAACAGATGATTTTCTTCCTTTGTATGTCCGTTGTAAGATTTCATCATATGTGTACTCAGGAGGACCTTTTTTAGCCTGTAATTTCTTTTCAATTTGAACAACACCAAAAGCAATTTTTCTGACTGAAGCAATATAGTCTCTTGGGATTGCACGAACAACATCTAGTCCAACGTAACCTTTGACATACCTTGAAATAAAAGCATGCATACATTGAAGATTAAAAATACTGTAGTATTGAAATAAAATACAATTAAAATAGAAATGATCATTTAGTATTTAAATATTAAATGGTATTCTTACTCTGGAAATATTCCACTGAAATTAAAAGATACGATGGATCCCATCGAGTGTCCTACTAAAATTACTTGGTCCCAATTAAAATGAGTCATGACACGGTTAATTGATAGTAAAGATTCTCCTGTTGTCTCGAAATATCCACGACTGGTCAAAGGCGTTTTTCCATGTCCAGGTAAATCTGCATAAGAGGATATAGAAAGAGAATAAAATAAATAAGATATGTTACATGTTACATTGTAGTTTATCATTTAAAATGGCAAGACAAGTATATAACATGCTAAATAACCAGTATAGTAATAATAAATAATAAATTCAATAATAATAATTATTACCCATAGCGTAAACAGTTCGTTCTGGTTTCATTATTAACTTGAGCAGAGGGTCAAACGTATTTGCATTGTCTAACCATCCGTGGAGACACAAAATAGGAGTTTCTTTTAAAGTTTTTGAGTCTCTAGCTTCATTACCTTGCCATAATTTTCCAGCAATAAATGACTCGGCAACTTCAATATCATATTCTTTAACGGTGTAATTCTGAACTGTGGATAAAGGTCTTGATGTTTGACGAACTGGAAACTGAACCTTTGAAGCAAGTAGTTTCATTAACTGAAACCCCTGACGTTTCATTTTTGTTAATATTTTAAAACCTTATTTCACAAGACTAGTTAAAATAAGTAGAATGCACTCTGCAGTGTTCAGCTGATCAGTAAATCTGTAACCTGCAACAATAATAATAATTATAATAGTATTAATTATTAGTTAGGTATAACACTCACAAGTGATATGTAATTAAATGTAATACAAAATTTACAGAACTCAACAATCATTACAAAAATGATAACAATAATATAATTCTTACAAAGATTACGTCAGCCGTCGTCCGATATTTATTGACCTTTGAGCTTTTCTGTTACACATGTGCTTTTTTTTCTTCACAAAACACAACTCCACAGATTCTGATTTATAACTTATGACCTATATTTCCCGTGTATATTTAAGGTACTAAAGCTTTCCATCACACATGGCAGTAATTAAAGCACCAACAAGCTAACAACTAACAACTACAATAATACAATAATTAACAATAAATTATAAGTTTTATCAAAAAATATTTTGCACAGAAAAACCCCTGTCACTTTAAAAAAAGGTGCAAAGTGCAAAGTCTAGAAATCCTTGAAAATCCATGACTCCTCTTTTTCTCTCCAGAGGGCAGCACTATGAGGAAATGCGAGTCTTGGCCGAAAAATATTTCGACGGGTAAGGAAATACCAGAGAGAGATTTAACTAATGTGTGTAAATTGTTAAATATGCATATTTCTCTTCGAAAAATCCATCTCATAATATGCTCTCCAATATATCAATCATGTATGAAAAAATATTCCCTTGTTTCATCGTGTATGTAGCATATGATTCAATGATGACTTGATGGTGTGTGTGTGTGTGAAAATTACTGATGTATTTATACTAAATATAGGGTTTTAAGTATCCCACAATCTCGGTCTCTCTCCCTATTTTCCCTCGTCCTCTCTGGATTCTCCATCTCAGGATCATCTCGAATTGCCTTCTTCAATTAAATTCAAATGAAAAATGAATTGAAAAGTTTAAAATGTTTCCAGACAGTCGATAGGGTGAAATGAACAATGTACAAAAGCTTTTTATTATTCTTCCTCTCTTCTGTCTCTTTTTATTTTACTATAGTGCAACAATAAAACTTTTTAGTGCATGAACATGAGCATTGAGCATACATATATTATACAATATATAGCCAGCCAAAAAGTATAACAACAATAACACCGAGAAACACAAACGGACTTTGTGTCTAGTACAATATGTACATAATATATTGTGTATTATGAACATTGTATGTACAACAAAAGAGAGTTTGGAACCTAATACTTGTATGATATGTATATATGAAGTATGAATAGTAACTACTCAATAGTTTAACATTTCTATATAGTGTATTCTCTATGTATATATGGTGTATGGGGATGAGATGAACAGTAAAACACAAAAGCGGCTACCCTTTTCATTCATTCATTCATCATACATAACTTTGTTTTATTGAGAAATTTTGCAGTCAACATTTACAATTTACACTGACGGAAAAAGATAGACCCTCTCGTTTTATTTTACAACTTTTTTTTGTATGCGTGTGTGCGTGTGTAAAAAGGAAAAAGTGCATTTTATTTCATTGTTCAACGATTAGAATTTAGAATATATACCATTTTTCTCTTTCATTCCATTGTAAATTGTATTGTAGCAGTCGTATTGTAAGGGATATAATACGTAATGCATCATACGTACAATATCTATGTGTTCATAATGCAATGGCATTGAAAAACGATCTCATTTATTACGTATTAATGAAACACAGGCAAATAGTTTTCAGTACATATGCAATGTACTTTTAATCGTAAAAATGGACAATACGCTTGCTTCTCTTTGTATTGTATATTTCATGATGTAATTAATTAATCACACTTAAAAACAATGCTAATGTTAGTTAAATATTTTGTTCACATGCTCAATATCAGTATTATGTGTAGTACACATTGTGTACATTGTATTTGTTTGCGTATTATCGTCTAATTTTCATGTTTTCCAATTCCACGTTGGTACGTAATCCTAAAGTGTGGAAACATACTATACGTAAATAAAGATAAATTTATAGTTCTACCGGAATTGATTTTTTTTGTAGTCTGTTTCATCAAATAATATTCCTTCTATTGTAAATCTCTTCAAGGCCCAGACTTAAATGTTAGCATTTGTGGTAAAATTATACAACAATATCAAAAACTGTGATTACAAACCAGATAATATCATGATCATCAAATACTTTGCACCTTTCGAAATCGTTATTGTGAAATCAAACGGCCGCAATACGAATATCAATAAATTATTGTTATGCATACAATAAGTATTTTTCATTATTTAGGAATGTTTAAATTTCAATAAGATTTAATAAAGGCATGACTAGATTTTCAAGTGTATACAGGTGTTTCACTTTTAAACTATAGTATGTATAATGACTTTTATTAGCATAAAATAATGTTTCAACAATCAATCTGGTTTTAGTCGCAAAAACGTTGAAAGTTGAAAGGTTTTCAATGTTCATAGGAAAAAATGTTTTCCTTTTTTGTACATAAAAATGTCAATTATTCCTATAGAATGATCCCGAATGACATTGAATTTATTCATTATACAATTTTGTTGTTTGCTAATTCCACATAATGCGACGTACAACTACATTATCGGTATTATGCAACATACACAAATATGATGATTGTGTCACCAGAATACATACCTAGCATAGTTCCGTTTTGCTACTGAATGCTACTGAATGCTAGAACATAAACTGTAGAAAAGGTGCCGAGAGACATCCCTTTAAACACATGGACTTTTGATCGGTGGTTTTTCTTTCATTATCAATTGTCAAGAATACAAGAAAAGACACAAGCAATTTCTATAAAACAAAAGTTAATGTTGGGAAGAAAACACATTTAATATTTACTGATTCTCTTGAAATTTATGAATTAATCATAGTTTGGATGACACAACTAAAAGAATTTGATGTACATTTAAGTAGACCAATACTATTCTAATAATATTCTAAATTCTAATGAATACATGAACAAAATCCTGAATGCTTGTTTTATTCCAGATGAATATAAATTATGAGTTTATGAAACATGTGTAACGTGTAATGTGCATATTTTACATTGTTCTACACATGAGAGTACATGCCTATTTGCACGTGTGGGCATTTGTAAATTTATAAATTAATGCATGGACGATGACTAATTGAAATACACATTTCACTCTGTTATGAATTAGGGAGCATAACTCTTTGGAAATATATTACCAAGTCCAACTCCACTCCCGCTCACTCTCTCTCTCTCTTTTCACTTGTCCTCTCTGTCTCTCTCTCTATTTGTCCCTCAATTTGACTGTCATTCGCATTTCAATTTTCAATTCTCAATACTTATATATACACATATTTTAAATTAAACAAGATGGATACTCTATACTACACTATCCGCTTTTGTGTATGATGTATGATACATTTATGTATAGTATGCATAATTCAAAACTCAAAACATGTGTATAATATATAAAATAAGTATACACATGTATTAGATGTTGGATGTTGAAAGGTCGAATAGATTCGAGTACAAAATACAAAACACAAAATACCTTTTGCACTGTATTTAAGTGCGTTTGAATGCAAGAGTTCTTCTTTCACGGCTCTGTCAGTTGTCACTCGTCTTCTTCACTCTGTGTTCTGTGTATAAAGTATAATGTAATTGTAATACATTCATTGCTATTGCTATTACTATTGGTTTTGGTTTTGGTATTAAGGTTTGATTCAGTTGAAAACAGATGAATAAATAGAAAATAGAACATATGTCAAGTGCATGTTTTGTGTGTCGTTGTGTGTTGTGTGTATCTAGTAGCAAAATCACACACATTTTGATATTGTTATTATTATTCTCGAATGGTTCTCTCTCTCTCTCTCTCACCACATACAACAGCTCACACAAAGGAATACATTACTCGCAAAATGCTATTTCAACCAAACAGTCAAGCTTTGAATTCCAAATAATAAATTCAGAGGAGAAAAGATGAATGTGAGTGTGAGTGTGGAGTATGAATGTGTATAGATATTTAAGAGAGGGTGAAAAAAAAATTCGGATCTAGCAAAATAACTTGTACATACAAGATACAAAATATACAAGATATACACATACATTCGTCTTCCTCGTCAATCCTCTAATTTATGCATAATATAAGCATGTGTATTCTAAATTCCTTTCCACAACATTTGACAAAATCTACACCATCATGAAATATTATGTATACAATATTCTGTACTCGTATCCTTTGCATTTTTTTTTTTACTTTTTACAGCCAAAGCGACTAAAAATTCACTCGCGTTCATGTAAAATATAAAATACACTATGTATACATTTATCTCCATATGCTCTGTTAAGAGTTTTTCAACTTTTCCAAAATAATTATAAAAGAAAATGTAAAGTCGGCTTCAAAAACTTGGTTTCTACAAATACGCAAAACAAAGTGATGGTATGAAACAGAACAATTTAAATTAAAGGTAAAATTAAATAAATATGTAGAACAAATTGTGGTCACATCATTTCTCCCTTAAATTTTAAATTCCTGTGTTTGCATGAGCAATTACAAATTGAAAATTAAACTAAATGTCAAAAGAGTCGTGATATCTCAAATTGAAAAACTGCTGACCGTTTTAAAATGAATGGAATAGGGAATATGAAAAAGTACCATTTTGAAGGGTAGGTAAAAATTTTTATGTGCATTTTTTCACTGCAGTGCGAAATAAATGTACGCATACAAATTATCCGAATGAAATCACACTATTACACATTACACACACATTAATATTTTTTGAGTCAGTGGGGGCTTTTTTAACTAATAGAGCTGTTATTTATTGTCATTGTTCAAAGGACGCAGATTTTTCACATGAATGTGAAATGAAATAAATGGATCTGCATTCTGCGTGCATGCTTCGTTTGACCGAGGAAGAACCACTTTGTAATGCTTAATAGTCAGAGACACTGACACCCATAATATTCATGTATCATGTGTACACTCTAAAACATACATTAGACCTTAGACATTAACCAAACGTACATAGTACATATACATTATACATACATGCAAATGCAATGTGTGCTGATGGTTTTGATATATGACCTCAAAAATTCTGGCATTCTCCGCCCATTTTAAACATAGAGCTGTTTCATTTCATTTTACATTTCATTTATTCATTGCATTGTTGAAGAAATCTGCATAATGGCATTACAAACATGTATACAGTGTACATTTTACATGCGGAAGAACGGAACACGAAATACGAAACAGACACAGAGAAAAAGAAACATTTAGTTGGGCTTTTCTAGATTTAAAATATAATGTCCGTATTACGGGTTGACACTTTTGTATTCATCTGCATTTTATTTACGAGTTTACTTGTTTTCTGCTCCATGATGATGATGATGATGATATTAGATATTACATATTATACACGTCATATGCCGTCCAGGATTTAGTGGTGATCAGAGTTCAGAGCCTCAATCCTTTTTTCCGCAACTCCATATTCCATACTCCATGTGCACTCGGCTCGGTGTTACTTGTGATATGTAATATGTAATAGATTAAAATGTACAATGCACCCTACACGCCACAAATTATGATGTGATGCGTTTTATTATCTTTTTTATGCTTGCATATAATGCATCTGTCTTCCGCGTACAATATGGAAAATTGAAATGTACACATGACTGAATGCGCTTGTTTTACGGCGCAATGTGCGGTCTTTAAAACAAACACCAATTCCTTCCTTTGTCTGTGTCAGTTATATATTTATTAGTGATTTTATTCCATGTGCTAAAAATTGAAAGTCCATTGTTTACTGTTTACACGCCATAATCCAATAATGTATCCCAACAAAAATCAGCCAGTTTTTAACCATTGTTAAAATAGTAATTATACTGCTTTCTATTTAAAATGACAGAAAATGAAAGAGTGCATCTTAAAATTTCCATGCTTTTTATATATATATACATTTGAACATTTGAATAAATTGTGAAAAAGCACCCGTGCTTTCCAAACTAAGGAGTATCAAGCTTCAAATATCAAGTACAAAATAGGATTAAAAACTGTATAAATATAGACTGTAGATTGTAGATGTAAAGTTTTGTACAATTATGCAGGCTTCAATAATTATGTTGACTATACAAAATACAAAATAGCGACAACCTCTGAAAAAAGATGATGGGAGATGGAAGAAAAACACCAAATTTGTCATTCACTCAGCTTAGCAGCTTGAAAAGTTTATGGATTTATTTTTACAGTTGTCATCAACCACTCAGTATTCAGTAGTCAGTAGTCAGTATTCCGCACAAAATAAACTCTTTGAATTTAGGGATAAAAAGTGGGGACAAAACTTTTTTTCAAAAAAAAAACAAACTTGTGTTCATAATAAATGAGGGATTTTCCTTTGGTGTTTCCTTTATGTTGAAGAGAAAGAGAGTAGAATGACGACGACGGTTTATGTAGACTGCAGACTTTAGACTTTAGACAGTAGACTACTGTGGACTGATTTTCCTCTCATTTCTCATACATTTCATTTTTCAATGAAACACTTGACAAAGTTGAAGAAATGGGGATAGAAGAGTTGAATGACTAATTTTGTCAAAGTGAATGCTCAATACTCGAAAGAAAAAAAGCCTTATAATATGAACCCCTACAAAACCTATATAATATGTACATGTATTGTGCACAGTTATACAGTGTACTTGTACAAGTTGAAGTACATGATATAGAATTTTGAGTATAGATTCATGTACATATATATTTTGGTTTATGCAAATGTATGGTTTAGGATTTAGGACTCAGGATATTTACTTGAATGTGACAAAACAAAATTTGTTCCTAAAAATACGGAAGTCAAAGTCATGTCCTCGTGTACATAATATAATAATATTATGTTTTGTATACCTATTTTTGGATCGGGGGATAAAAAACTAATTGAAAGAACTGTCTTTCTCTTGTGTTTGCTCCTTTAACCTCTTTTCCTCTCTTTTTTAAAGGCCCTTTCTTTCCTCCTTTTGAAAGAGGAAGGCTTGGTGAGTACCTACCTTGATATACGAATATAAAAAAAACTCAGGTCGTATGATCTACTGGAAAAAAATTCACGTCTTTTTGACTCTTTTTGTCAAAATAAAAATTTGAAAATGATCATTCATCAACAACAACATTCAAGTTTACTTCCTCATGTAAAATGTAAGCTTTAAATCGCACTTCTCCGTTTTGAATCCCTCTTTCCTTATGCTTATGTTTACACAAAATAATATGTATATAGTATATTATAATATTGTAAGTAGAAGATTATGTCTTTTTCAAAAAAAAAACGGGAGTGAAAAAAGCACAACTTGTTTATCTCTGTATAAATGATATAATAAACATGACAAAAAGTCCACTTTGACAACCACTTGTACAGCCCAATTAACGGCATTGGCAAGGACAAGTGTACAAGTGTAGTGGGACTTTCTCCTTTGACTTATTTTATACACAAAGAAAGGAGGAAGTTTGTCTATAGTCTCTAGTTTTCTCCTTTTCATTTATACAAAAGTGGCAAGGGCAAACATATTTACATAACCCTTTATATTTACTATAATCATTCATAATTCATATGCATTATGTATTTCAGAGCTCATATTATACTAGAAAGTATAAAGAGCATTCATTTTTGTCAATTGACAAATTGACAAATGAACTTTTGTAACTCAGCATTTTAATTACCGTCTAAAGCCTCAAGATTTTCAATTTTTTCTTTTGATAAACATCCATCCTTCTGAACTCTAAACTCTGAACCAACTCATAAAAAATATTACTTTGAGATAGACTTGAGCTGGAAATCCTTAGCTTTTAACTTTTAATATTCTTTACGCTGTGATGTATTCAACTCTTTCTCTCTAAATACTAAATACACAGTCCATTCTCTAAAAAAATTGCCCGTGTTAAAACCATGTATAGAGAGACTTGACGTTTTTTAAAAACCATTCATACACCAAAAATTTAAAGAGACTGAAAACTGAAAACTGAGAAAAACATGTCTACGTATACAAAAGGTTAAAGTAATAGGATTTAGTAGAGCTGGAACGTGGAGCTTGGAACTGCATATTATATTGTACATACATTATAATGCATTGTGTTGTGTTTTTATTGTATTGTATTGTGTTGTGTTGTGTGTACATGCAGATAATGGAATATTTATAGATGTACAAGGGGCGGATTTTGAAGGGGAGGGTGTCTTTGTTTGTCTCTTTTTTTGAGGGAGAATACATAATGTTTATTCAGAAAAAGTTGCAGGTGTATTTGAGCTAATTCTATCGACTTTGACGAAGGGACAAAAGACTCAATGAAATCGATTGGCTCTCTCAATAGAGGTGTTGGACGAGAAGCCCAAGAGTCATGAATTTTTAAGAAGACTTCATCTATCAGGAACTAATAAAGAAAAGCCATGGAGAAAGAAAGGAAAACTAGATAGAGAGAGACAGAGAAGGTAAGCGAAAGAAACACTCATTCAGTATCAGCATCGAGCATCGAGCCACACCAACAACAACCCCATTCACACACTCACACACTCATACACACAACAGATACAAAGAGAGATAGACAGATAAAACTTGTCCACATTCACATACATTGATAAACATGTGTAAATGTGAACAGTTTTATAAAAATTGCTCAAGAACAGAAACCAGGGTTTTAAGAGTTTCACAGCCCAAAAAATGCCATCCACATTGACTCTTCATTTTTTTTATTTTAAATACAACAACAATGAGAACATATTATAATTTTATTTAAAGTAAAATTAATTTTTATCAGTCTACAAGCTTCAAAGCAAGTTAATAATTTGTAATGATAAAAAAGTGGATTTCCTAACTAGAGGAATTCTTCTAAAACCTGTCACATGTACCTTTACTCCATTTATATATTATGATTTTTTTTCCATTTTATTCCTAAATTCAGAACGAGCTCAACCACCATCAAGTTAGCCATATCAGGCTTCAGGCTTCACGTATTTACAATCTACAATCTACACAATACGGAATTGGCGTTCCCTCAGTCGATATTGTCCACTGAGTTTAATACTTCAATTGTTAATGGGACAAAAGAAATGCGTCCACATTCACAATTCCCACTGTACACTGTACTACATGTACACACAAACTGCGAACATACTAAATATGAAATATGCCCCTCTTTACAGTATAAAGTGTAAAGTGTATACGTTAAACATAGATCCACACATTCTATTTCATGTATAAAATTTACAAATGCACAACGTCCCTGACTAACTGAATGAATGACTGAATGAATGCATGAATAAAACTCATGTCAACGAGAGACAGACACAGTTCACACTTCACTTTACCTTCTCCCAATTTTTTAAAAGGAGAACAGGAGAAAGGGGAAGTGTCAATTTTTTCATTGTAAACTTTTTCCTGTTTTGGAAACTTTCATGCAAAATTTTTGTATGTATTGTAAATTGTAAATTCTAAGAGAAAGAAGACAAGGAGCTTTCTCCAGCATGATTTTAATAATTCTTCTTCTTTACCTTATTATTACAATATGTACATTGTACATCTAATATCTAATACCAACTACAAAAATGAATGACACCTGTCATGCTGTGCGAATTTCCACTTTCTATATATTTTCTACTTTCTACAGTATTTATTTCCTAGTTCAATCCATAATTTCTATAGGTATTTTCAAATTTCCTATTTATTTTAAGCATACACTTTTGTGCTACTTTTTTCCAATATTTTTATTTTTGATGAGTATCATTTGTATTTTTTCAGCACCTTTTTTACAATTGACAATGTACAACATGGGAAATTTTACTTCTACCGAAGTGTTTTGAGTTTTGATATCAAAATGCCTCAGCACAGCTACGAGAACGATCAAGAATCAATAAGATCATCTATGTATGTAGCATGTAGATTGATATTTGATATTGTAGTAGGTGTATTATACTTTGTATTCATCTGATCGGATCAGAAATCAGAACACAATGATAATTGATGAAAAGAAATGGTGGTGAGATGGTGGAATGCACATAAAGTGTAGATAAAGACGAAGCTGTATAATTAAAATGCATGAACGAATTATAGGGGATTTATGAGAAAAGTTGAGAGTGTGAACAGTGAACAGGGAACACTGCAGAACCGAATAAGAGAATAGATATGAAGAATGAAGAATAAGTGTACTTTTAGAGTGAAGTGGGGAAATGAAACCAAACCAAACCAATAGAATTATTTTATTATTAGTACATATGCATTTTCATTCTCCTCTCATTGTTGTGCTGATGAAGATGAGGAAGAAGAACAGGAAGAAGAAGTAGAAGTAGACTTTTGAGTATGATGTGGAGAAGAGTCAGAATTCGGGATTCAGAACGGTTAGAAGTTGGAATGAGAATGGAAAAGTGTACAGAATACAGAGCACACAAAGAGCACACAATGTAGAATGTGGATAGAAGAAATAGAGAAAGTTTGCATATTGTGTGGAGCATGGAGCAGGAAGTTGAAGGGAGGAGGAGGTCTAGTTCGATTCGGTTTGGTTTTGTTCAATTTGAACAAGAAGAATAAGCATATCAGAATGTATTTGGTATTTGGGCAAGTCGAGAATTTAGAATCTAAAATCTAGAAGCCTGAAAAGAGAGAAAATACTGCAGAGCTTTGGCTTGTGAAGACTGAAGGGGAGGACCATTTTTTCCTTCTTCTTTTCTCTTCCTTTCGGTTTCTCGGGTGGAGAATATCGTAGAACGTAGAAATATGAAATATTTAGATCTATACCACACAATGTTCTTTCAGTAAAAGAAGAGAAGAGAAGAGAGGAGGAGGAGGCTTCGTCCTCTTCTTGCATTCTATTAGATAATGTGATATTCTTTTTTTACTGTTCTATTCATTCTCCATTCTTCATTCGCCCTTTCTTCTACTTTCTCGTCCTCCTTTCTCTTTCCCAGTTCCCCTTTTTCTTATGATAAAAGATGCGTTCGGTGTTCCGTCTTCTTCTCCTTCTCTTTCTCCTGCTCATTCCCTCATTCTCTCATTCTCTCGCACTCATTCTTTATTCAATTCAAAACTATTCTCACCATTCTCAATTCCCATTCTGCAATCTGCATAACCTTCGTGTTGTTCACACAAGAGAGAGAAAGACACTCCGTGTCTCTGTCTGTGCTTACCTACGTAATCTAAATCCTTATTATATTTCTTTTCTCTCTATCTCCACCTTCTTTGTACTTTTTTTACTCTACTATTCTTTTCTCTCTTTCTCTCTCTTCCCTCATTTTTTTACTATACTTTTTTTTTTAGAAAATATACATTGTAACTTTTTCTTCTCATATTATTTTCAAGAGGAGAAACTCTACTGTGTTTTTGTGTGCTCTGTACTCCACACAGTATGCAGGTTACACTTGAATCCTAATTCCTGAATCTTGGAATGGAAATCTTAACTTGAATTAATTTATACACATGCATATTTCGATATATTATAACATGTAACATGTAAAAGAAACTAGGTATAAAAAACTATCAAATTCTTCTGAAATTGTGCCCTATTATGTATGGTGTATAGTGTGGTGCTGGAGATTCATACATTGTGTACATTGTATTAATGCCATATTGATACTGTTGGATTTTGAATGTTGAATCATATGAGGTATGGGGTATGGGAGAAGAGTATTTTGTCGGTATGAAAAAAAATCAGAGTTTATCTTTATGAGAGAGGAAGAGAGAGGAAGCAAAAGACAGAAATGAAAGCCAAATTCACGCCTTTCTTTTCTTTCTTTCTTTCATTCTTTCATTTATTCTTTCATCCATTCATTATTTTCTTTTTTCCGTCCTCGTCTTCTTTTTCATTCATATTTGACTCGTCTATTATATTTTCCCCCAGAAATAAATGGAATCAAATGAATGAGAGAAAGAGTCCCTCAAGTCCCAACAAATCCTTTTCTGCATAATATCCAATTTACCTACAATAATGTTAGTTTTCTCTCCCATACAAATCTCTCCTTTCTCTGTCTCTTTCTTTCTTTCCCTTCTTTCTTTTTTCTGGGTGTATACTGTATACATATTATACCATTCTATATTCTCTCCCTTTTACACTTTTACTCCCATGTAACTAAATCACCAATAGAGAATCCAACCAACTTCAGCCTTTTTCAAAAAATCCGGACCAAAACCAAAACCAAGTACAAAAGCAAAAAAAGAGGTATACATATAGAATATAGAATGTTGATGTTTCTCGTTGTCGTGTCTCAAGTCTTGAGACTGGAGTCACGAGAGAGACTGAGAAAGAAAAAAGAAGAGTGCGAAGAGAGCCTTTCTCCCTATCTCTTGTGCTTTTATTATTATAATAATACTATTATTATTTTACTACCTTTACTTTTTTTTGAACAAACAGTCATCCTCTGTTTTCCTCTGTCTCTGTCTTCAGTCTTCAGTCTCCAGTCTTCACCTCACTCTTTTTCCCCTAGCCATTCTTTTGTGCAGCCATAATACATTTATCTTTGACTCTCTGATTCAGAATTTAGAATTAAAAGTCAAGTGTTGAAAAATTCTTTTCATTGTGTAAAAAGTAAATGTTTATGTGTATTTCTTTCATTTCAGCTTTGCATAATAATAACATGTGAAATAATGATATGAAAACGGAAATGAAAAGGAACTCGTTTTTACAAAGTTTCTAGTTTCTAGCTTCTAGTGCAGAGTGCAGAATGATGTGTACTGTGTACAGTGTACAGTGTACAGTGTAGTGGTTACAAAGTGTATGCAAATTCCATATCAGTATTATAATAGAGTCTGTACTAGAATCCAGAACCCAGACTCTAGACTCTAGGATTAAACATTCATGTTTCCATAATGTATAACAAATAACAATGTCTTTCAAGGCCTTAACCATTTCATTCATCCAATGTTATTTCCTATCAAATATTCAGATTCAGATTCAAATTCAAATTCATGTTTAGAGTTTAGAGCTTCGAAGGAGAAAAATCATTTTAGCATACACAAACACACATGTACGTCTCTCGGAAAGGAAATGTGGAAACAAATAACAAATAAGAGTTTTTCAAAGTTTGAAATGCAGAATGCAGATAGATATTTTGGATTTTGGAGGAAGGAACAACTTTCAAGTTTTTTTCTCTCTCGATACTGGATAATAATGTAGCGGAAGGAGGAAAAAGAGGATTTTTACTGTGTACATTGTACATTGTATATAGTATATAGTACATAAGCTGAAGCTTTTGTATGGGGTACAATGTCTAGTGTCTACTTTCTAGTGTCTATGTATTGTACAAATGTAATATGTATGTATCTACAACAATGTACAATTTATTTATAGGTATTCATCCATCCACATTAGATAAAGTGCTGAATAAGAGAATTTTTTAAGGAGAAAAGCTACAAGAAAAAAAGGGAAAAGGAAGAGGGCAATGTAATATACAAGTAAATGGCGAGTGATAATAATACAAAATACAAGCGTGGCTCGATAGATACCTAGTACATGGATAGACTGATATAGATGGCGAAAATATACAGTATATCTAGAACTGATGGAAACTGGATGAAAATCTGGGCGATCGACAAAGTATCCGAATCTAAAAATCGGCGGCTCACTTGACTTCCGGTCTCTCAGTTCCTTCATAAAAGGTCTCGTTTCCTCCTTTCTTTATTCCATTTCCACATCTTTTAACTCTACATTCTACATAATGCATGCACACAATATACGTATTACTTTTCCCATTTGTTCACTACTCTCTGTCCTCTGTACCATTATAATAAATGCCGTACATTGTACATGCATACATCTTCATGGAAAGTCATCTAGCTGTTTGAACGTGAGGTGGGGAATATATCTATGCACACTGACATTGGCCAACGTACTCACAGCTCACAGTGCTTACACTCTGAACTGTGAGTATCACTTGAACTCAGAAGATTGACTGAATTAAATTTGACGTTAATAGACAGACAGTAAAATTGGAGTTTGGATTTGGATTTTGGTTTTTTATCCCAATTTCCGAACATAGAATCAAAATGCTAGTATATTTTCACAACAATTTCCCTGTACATTGTGCATGTATTATAGGATCGCCAGTTCAGAAATTTGTACAAAACATTAGCGCATCAATGTAAATACTTTTGACTAAAGTGAACAGTGCGCCAGATTGAACGACGATACGCCCGCACGTGCAATGATGTAAATACGATGCAGACAGTAGACAGCACACATTTTTGTGCATGTATCTGTAGATTCTAGACTCTGGAAATGTGTTACATAGGATGAATATATTTCATATATTAGACGTCATGTATGTTGTATGTTGTATAATATATTACCGTCGTACTTTGTACTTTGTAAGTATTGATATCATTCGCAACTTTTTGAGGCTAAACGGTTGTGGGATACTTCAGATCCATTAGCTTTTTTTATATCAATCTGTCTCCCATTGATTAGCCATTGACTTCTCAGACCCAGTTTATCATGAGAATGGAGAAAGAGGAAACAAGAAGTCATCTATTTTCCTTGCTCTTTTATTTATTTTCATCTAACGCTCTTTCTTTCTTTTTTTTCTGCCTTGGTATACACATTGCATAACTTTTACATTGTACAACGTACAATGTGTACAATGTATTATTATTGATGTTTTCAGTATTCAGCTTTCAGCTTTCAGCATTTTTGCTATTCTCTGGCATTCTCTTCTTTTGTCCCTTTTTCCTCTTCCTGGTGTTTAATACTCTCAGTTCTCTGAATGCTCACTAAATCGTTACTATTATTTTTGCTGTTGTAGCCTTTATGAAAATTTACAGAATTTCTCTCAATCTCTTTGGAACCTTTTTATACTTTTTTTTAGAAATCCGGTTCTTTTTTATCATTAATAGTCAATGTCAATGGTCAATTCATCAAAGTTTATTGTACTACAGTGTTTTTACATTTGAGTTTGGTATTTAACATCTAACATATAACAATCAGAATTACAAAGCCAGAGTTATGAATCATAAAGATTGTTTATTATTATATTATAACTTTTATATTTTTTCAATAATTATCTACATAAAAGTTTAGCATTTTCAACTTTTAAATTTCAGTACAAAAATACTACAAAAACTAATAACCCACATGTTCCAAGTTCCATGTTTCATACTTCATACTTAATCTGCGTACATGTTACATTTGTTGTTTCGTTTTTGGTGGTGGTCCATGATGAAATTTTAATTTCAACTTTTTCCAGTCCCGTCACCAACCAAACATGAAAAATGTCTTAATTTAATAAGGTCTGTATTGTGTGTGTAAATAAAAATGATTTTATTATGTAAATTATGTAAATTATCCGGAATTACATGCAGAGAGGGAGGCTTTAAGGTCGAGGTTGGATATGTAGAAATGTGTACGTAATGTGTATGGAGTATAAAAATATGAAAATATGCACACAGGAATATCATATGGTGAAACCATATACCATACCATTTACCATTTACTATACAACCTATAAAACCTATGTATGTCTAAATTATTCCTGTCACATAAACAAATTTTGTAATCGTCCTCATAATGATGCTCATAATCCCAACTTGAATTGAACTGAACTGAACTGAGCTGAACTGAATTGAACTGAATTGAATTGAATAGGACCGGACAGAACGAGGAAAGGAAGAACGGTAGAGATCAGAGGATGAGGATGAGGACGCGGACGAGGGTATCATCCGGACCTCGGCTACATGTAACTACAATGTACAATGTATGTACATACCATAAAAAACGCATGTACAACAAAAAGAACCTTTTCAACTCAATTTAACCTTCATTGCTATCAATTCAATTCAATTATTATGATATCATGGGTTCAAATTCATGCACAATGTACATAATACATATACAATATACAGTATACAGCGTACGATGTGCAATGTACAATAATCAATGTACAATGTTTGCTGTTTTTTGGTCTGTGTGTGTCCATGGTCTATGGTCCATGCTCTCATTTGAATACTAGACAATGAGCCTTTTATTTGGAGATGCAGTATTTACATTGACACATTTGGGATAATTTAGGTGTGGACCATTATCTATTATGCGTATTATGGTGCCGTGTGATGTACGCACATTTTTTATGGTTCATATTCCATATTGTCACAAAGACTACAAACTACAAACTGGATGGAACAGAGAGTGGAAGTGGAAATAACAAAAATAAACGTATGTTTTTTCTTTCTCTACAGTCTACAGTCTACAGTCTACATAGTGTGTTGACAAGTCAATACATGGATGAAAATACAGATATCATGTAGCACATGACAATGATGATGATGAGGATGAGAAGGATGATGACATTATTATATGAAATGTATGAGAAGAAATGTAGAGAATAGAGACATATGGAAAAGAGAGAGAGAATAACCAGTAAAGTTCTCAATGAGGCATGTCGCCGTATTGCCATTGCTATTGCCATAATATGGAGACGAGTTAAATGTCTGTGGAGGTCCGAAGTCATACCAAACAGTAACATTGGTGGAAGGGATAAGATACATTTAGGAATACTTTCCCGAGATGCATAAACCATCCTCCATCCTCCATCCAAGGTACAGGGTAAATGGTAATATATATAAATAAACTAACCATTTGGTCTGACTTTTTTCCCTTGATTTGAATAAGGTGACTATAAATATTCTTAATAGGTCAATCGGATATCCTCCATCTACTGCTCACAACAAAACATGGGAGACGAAAGGCTTTTGTGTGCTGTACGCTCTTCCTTCTTCGTGTATGCACACCACTCTTTTTTCTTTTTTCATCAAAACTGCACATTGTACATTGTACATAGTTGACTATTGACTATACAACAGTTTTTAAATCTCTTTCTCTTTCCTACCCCTTCATTCTCATTCTTGCTTTTACTTACTGTGACGTTTGTTGTGGCGGTTTTACTCTGCTTCTGTCTTTTTCCTTTTCTTTTTGTATCACTTTCCCTTCATATGTACAATGTAAAATGTACATGTATATTTTGATGTTTCCATACTTTTTTTCTTCGTCTTTCTCCATTTTTCCTTCCCCACAACAACAACAACAACTCTTTGTTGTGCTCATGTTGCGTAAAGAAAAGAACTAATGCGTCAACTATAGCAGTTAATACTTTATTTACATTTATCCACACAAACATATTTTATCCGAGTACGAAATACGAAATACGAGTAAGGAATAAGGAATAACGAATATGTATAGTTTATGTGTGTACACATTTCACAAGGAAAAAAAATCATGAACAACCTTGATTTATTTTCCCCCTTTCTCTCTCCAAACTCCAAAAACCAAAACCAAAAACCAGCTATTTTCATCAGACTCCGAATCCGGATCCGGATTTTTACACACACGAGTCCAACTTTTGGTTTTCAGAATCGAGAATTGAGAGAGTAGAATGGAGAGAAGAAAAGGACATTATTTTTATTTTCTAAAAAAACTTTCCTCTTTATCGTCCTCTCTCAATTTCAATGTGGATTCTGAGTTATACATTATACATCGTAAACAAAATATTTTGGGGTTTTGGACACACAAAACACAAACTGCAAACTACTTTGAAAAGTTGACATTGTATAAAAAAGTCCAGGAAAATATTAAGATACTTCCTTTGCATAATAAAAAGTGTTGTTTATCTACTATCTACAATATAATGTATTATTATTATTTGTTATTATGTACACATTTTGCATAATACAAATAAAACATCAACAGTCAATACAAAATACACTAGTATTTGTATAAAAGAAGTGTATGCACAAGTTGAATTCAAGTTCGTGATTGGAGATTTGCGTCTGCATTGTCAGTCCTAAGTGTCACTGTCTCTGTCTTTGTCACCTATATGTATGTATGTATGTATGAATGTGTGTGTAATGTATATACATAATACATTCTACATTCTACATCTTTTTGTGTTACATTTGATATTTGGTCAAAATATAATGAGAGTTCGTTTGGCAACTGTGTGTGTCTGATTGTGATTGTGAAAATTCTACATTCTATATATTCTATATTCTGTCTTCTGTCTTGTGTCTCCGTCTCCTATTCTGGCGTTGAATTGGATGGATACATGTGGAGAAAAGTGAATTGAGGAATAGAGAACAAAAGGAGGGCTTTTGAAGCAGAACAAGGAGTTAAAGTAGACTCCTTGTTTTCGGTCAGACTTGGAATAATAGACTGAATAGAAATTCGATGTCTACTTCTCTTTCCTTGCACACTGCCACTGCTACTGCTCTTGCTGTTTGCTGCTCGATGCTTGCTGCATTACATCATAATACAATACAAGACAATGTGTAGAATGTAGAATGAGAATCCTCTTTGGATTTTGAAAGGGTGCAACTTGTGAAGAGATGGATGCACTTGCACTGACTGCTGACTGCCACTGTAAATAAATATATATAACAGTCAATAGTATACATGGAAAATATATACTGTAAAATATCCCCAATATTTCCAACTATTATTCATTTCTCATTTCATATCTCCGGTGACACACACACAAACACAAAAAGGAATCCAGAGAAGTATCACCCACAGATATTATTAATATTATCAAAACCAAAGAGGACACACTCAGGACTCAGAATCGAAATCCGAATCGGAATCAAAATTCAAATCTTCATACATACATTTTTGTACATGTATTTTTACACTGGAAATGAATGAACGTTGCTACTTGCTATTGAGCTGAATTCATATTTAAAAAGTGTGCAAAAGAAATCTAAAAGCCAAATAAAAAGCACGAAAAGCTTCATGTATTTCGTTCGTATGAATTATGAATATGATGGAAAATGGAAAACGGAGCGTCAAAACATAAAATATAAAATGTTTTGTATTTTCTATTGATTGCATGATGAGCTCTTCATTCTTCATTTTTCATTCTTCATGCTCTCCGTTTGCATTTAAACTATACATACGATACACTATACATTATACATTATACGCATTGTGTGACTGTTTCCTGTTTCTCCTGAAAGGGTTAAGAGAGGGTTAAATTTTACACTTTACAAGCCAAACTTACATGGACATTACATTTTCAAGTAGGCATTTCAAACCTCTATAAACTCTAAAGTCTAAACTGATTTTGTGTTCATTTCAAGTTTCAAAAGACACTGGATATTGGATACACAATAACAAAGTAAAATGTGACTGTCAAAACAAAAAGTTGTGGTGTGTTTTCTTTTTTTTAAATATTATATCATAGTATTTTGGTTTAGGATTGAGGATTGAGGAGTAGGTATTGAGCTTTGAGTATTGATGTTTCATGTAGTTTATAGGGGAGATAGTGGAAATTCGTTTTCGTTTTTGTGGCTCTTGAAATAGATGGAAAATGTATACAATATACATGTTTGTGATACGTAAATACGTAAATACATATGGGAGATGAAAAGAGAAGAGAAAAGCTGTTGATCACCCTCATGTGCTCACTCCCAATTCTCAATTCTCAATCTTGACTGTAAACATACATAATCAAATGGATGTATGTGAATGCAAGTGGATGTGGAGTGTAGAATGTAGAATGTCATGTGTCTATTGGCCATAGAATGGAGAACAGAGAATGGAGAATAGATAGATCTATCCACGGAAATAGCTTTTGAGAAGCATCAGGAGAGTCTCGAGTCTCGAGTCTCCCTTGACTGCTATTCACAATTCACAATTCACTTGTGGTGTCAACATATTTTCGATTCTTGCTGTCTTTCTTTCTTTCTTTCTTTAGTTCTTTCATTCTTTTCTTTTCATTTCATTATTTCTCCCTCACTCTTGTGTTCTCCTCTTCTCGTCTCTCGTCACTCACATTCACACTCGCACTCACACAATTCATTCGTTGACTCTCTATTCTTGATTCTTGATTCTCGGCTCTGGGGTGTTGGAATACAAATGATGAAAAAAATTCCTCTTTTGTTCCAAGTAAAGTGAGCTCGATTTTTCTTCCTTGACTTGTTTTTTTTTTTTCCTCGTCAAGCCCATTCTAATTATTTCTGTCCCTTGTAGACATATGCTCTTATTCTATGCCTACCACTCTACATTTGTCATCCTTCTCTCTGTTTTACCTTTTACCACATCACAAATCACCAATCACAAAGAGATCTCATTGTATATTTTATATGGTAAATGCATATTGTACAATGTACAATGAAAGGAAAATACTAATACTGAATACTGATACTAGTTACAAAATGTAGCTTTAAATGAATGACTTTGTTCCATTTAAATTCCTGATCAATGATCAATGAAATTGATGGACATTAATTAATTATTTTAATTTTACTCTGTACTCTGTATGAATTTGTAACCACCAAAAAAACAAAAATGTATCAAGTACAAAGTATGTAGTCAAAATACAGTCAACAATAATTATTCTTACCAATGAAATTTGAAACAAACTTTAATCTATATGTGTAAGTAATTCAGTAAACTGGAATCTGGCAACTTGTTAGGGGTTACAGGTTAAGGGGAAATGACCAATGACCAATGTCAAGTGAATAGGAAGAATGAAAAGAAAAGAAAAGGAAAATCCATCTAATAGCCATCTGGAGAAGGGAGCTTTTAACACTTGGACACAATGACGTCCATTGTCCTTGACTTTCCCAGATCTTGCTGTTCAATAGCCTGGCAGAAAAAGAGACAGAGGGAAACATCAAATTATCATCAATGCTGCCCCGCTGGAAAAGTCAAGAGTCACAAGAGATGGATATTTTCTGTTTTGTGTTTTCTCCCTCATTTTCTTTTTTTTCTTTTATCAAGGCATTGTATTTTTATACTTTATACCTATACATCATAATCCGCTTTTGACAGTATCAAATATCATTATCATCATATGCAAAACTAGGCTCATGTCTTGGCTCATTAAAACACTGAGTGAATAAGAAAATTCACACCTTGTAGCACGAAAAAATCTAAATAAAGGTTGAACTTTGTACCACAGGAAATCAATAAATAATAAAATAATAATCAATAATATAAAGAGTACAAAAGTTGTAAATACATCATTTGAGACGTAAAAAGTCTTTGGATGGATGTAAAATACTTGTACATTGTACATGAAAAGTTTTTCATCCGAGATGCAAATTTTCGTCCTGTCATGATGGAATAGTTTTACTTTTAATTATTGTTGCTTTTATGTCATCGGGAGATTGGTGTAACAATGAAGGAGGAGGAGGTAGGAGTAGTGAGTAGTTTGTTTTGTATCTTTCAAAGTAAGTACGACTATCTCTCTTTTCTCTTTCTCTACTTGTCTGTCACTAGTAACTAAATATCTACTAGCAAAAACACATGCATTAGACAACATACAGGAATATCATCCACACGTACACAGAAACAGATACATCCATCGACATTCGACATTTAAAATAATCTGGGCAGACAGAGAGAAATGTCAGAGAATTCAAGAGTTGTTCTATTGTAAACTATAAAAGGATTTCATTGTGAATACAGTTCAGTTCAGCATTCAACCAAGTTTTATTCTCATGTGTAATGTGTAATGTGTATACATGTGAGTTTCCATTGTCACTTGTGTATGTGTTTGTGTGTTTGTGAGTGTAGATTCTTTTTGTTATTTTTTTCTGTCATGAAGAAAAAAAGATGCCAAATGTCAAATCCCTCAAAAGTTTTCAAACTCGTAATGGGACATGGATGGTTTTGTTGGTTGTCTTCTTATCTATTCAATTCCCAAAGATGTTATTGTGTGTTTTTGTGTACACTGTACAGTGTACACTTTACAAGTATGGTGTTTGGTGTACAGTGCATCGGATCTAATTCAACTCGTAACGTGCAGTATGAAGTCTGAAGTATGAAGAAAAAAATCGGATGTGAACCAAACATTATTGTTGGCAATGAGAAAAATAGGCGGAGGTAATTGTGACGTGTGGTCTTCTCTTGTCTACATCTCCCTGTCAGACTTATTATGATTACACACTTCTTTTGTGTCCAGTATCAAATATCCAGTATCGAGGATCGAGTAACGAGGAACGAGAAACAAGGAATGAGTACTACCTTAACCGAATATTGAATATTGAAAATCGAATGCCCCTTAGTTTTTTGTTCCTCTACATTCTAAATTCTACATCTATATCTTTTCCCAGTTCCTTTTCGTCTCTTATTACTTAATTCTACCATAGTTTTTCAAAGTAGAAAAAAAATTATTTTCCACAGACAGAAAACTATCATTTTGATTCAACCATGTTCCATTTGAATGTTCAAGCATCATACATATACTTTTTAACACAGTACACACGTGTGCAAAGTATTCAAATGAATTTTAAGTTTAAAAACTGGAACCAAAAAACTATAAAAAACATAAAATATTTAGGTTTGCCGTGAGTCAAAATACTTGTAAATGTAATGCGCAACGTGTGTACATTGTACATTGTAGATTTAACATGACTAATAAATGAGAATGTACTAAAAAAACTTTAAAACTTTATTATCATACGGAGACAGTTATTTTGAGACTGATTTAAGGAAGAGGCTGGAAGTTGGAATATAGATATAAAATTAAATCAGGGATCGGAAATACACACAATGTCGATTGACGATACACATGAATATTACGGAGTACTGAAGACTCAAGGCTCAAGACTCAAGAGTATAGAATACAAAGTACAAAACAGTAGAGAGAAAAGAACTGACCGAACAGAACAGAGAGCAGTACAGTAGAGATAGAGATAGACATTGAAAATCTCTATAGAAACAGAACAAAAGACGGATTAAATTTTCCAACTTGCCAAAAAGATTCATTCAGACATGAAAAACGATTTGAAGAAGAAAAAGAGAAGAAGAGAGAAAGACGGCTCTCTTCTTCTTGTTCTTGTTGTCTATCTACAAACCCTCATTTGCCCATTGTGATAGAAGAATAGTATTCGCCCTCCTCTTATTCTCTTATTCTCTCCTCTGTGTTTCTGTCTCTGGTCTCTGTTTCTCAATCATGTGCATAACTCTATACGCTTCGTTGACACTCGCACATTGAAGCACATCTTCCTCATCCAATCCTCTAGACTCTAGACTCTAGATTCCGCCTGCCTCCGAATATATAAACGCCAAACTCCTTGTCTTCTGCCAACTCTCTTTTGCCCTCCCTTGTCTTCTTTCTCTTTTCTCTCTATTCTCTATTCTATATTCTACATTAAACATTGTATTCTACATTCTAGATTGAAATACATACATAAATCCATCCACGTTTCCACAAAAATCTTTATCCTTTTTCCTTCTGCCGCGCCAGATTCTCTCGCCTCCTCTAATATCTAATATACAATACTAGTACAAAGTACAACGTACAATGTACAAATCCTCCAAATTTCATCTCCCCCAAAAAACTTTAAGTTTATACGCTTCTTTGTTTTTCACGGAGTATATCTGATATCTGTAATGCTCAATGCATGGATAATAAGGATGATACTGATGATGGATAATGGACAATTATTGCTAAATCCCTTCATTTTTTAAGTATGGATAAAAAATATAAAAAAATGTCATTGTAATTCATGTTTTAGTATTGATATTGATATGGAGCATGCATAAAAACTCCAAACTCCAAAGTGTATCTTTGCAACGTATAATAATAATAATGGGGATAAAGTCGATCGTAGATTGTAGATTGTAGGATAAGTTTTAGCAGCTGAACATTGAACATACTTGATTTTTTCGAACGTATTATATTCTTTGAACTGGAATTAATTCAGCCATGAAAAATCTCCACCCCGGTTTGAAAATTCACCTGATTTTCGTGACAAAGATTTTAAACTGAAACACCTGTGAGTTCAGTTTAGATTTTAGATTTCACATTTCAGATCCTGCATCCTTATCACGAGGAATCTAGATCTACAATCTAGAATCTACTTCACCCGTGACATATTCTCGCTCTTTCTGGTTCTTTTTTATCTTTACAACTTACAACATAATATGTATGTAAGTATACTTTACATTTTTGAACAAATATCACTCCATGTTAAGTTCATTCATTCATCCATTCATCCTCATTTACGGTAGACACAATACACAGATTATCCCGTAGAAATACAGAATATAGAATATAGATATGTAATATGTATGTATCAATGCTGTTTGAATGGGAAGCCTCATCATTATTTGCATGCTGTTTTTAAGTGTAATACTCCATGTTCCATATTATCTAGTGTCTAGTGTGTATCTTGTATCTTAGGTATCCGAAACCCTAAAATCATGCCCTTCGTATAAAGTACCTTTACCTCACTAAAAATCTTGATAATGTGATATGAATACTTACATGTGTTTTCTATTCAAACTTCACACTCATGAACTCGATGCTAATTTGTACACAGCTTACACTTTACATCCTTTTGCACACCTTTTACACTTTACCCATGTCATGCTTAAAATGAGAAAAATTGTTTCACTTACTTGATACATATACGTACTTCTCCAGTCCAGTCATTCATCTCAATTACTAAAATCTAAAACTGATAATGAAAGACAAGAGGAAAGTTCTAATCCATTTTATTTTTTAACTACGACAAACTTCAATAAGATGGATGTAATATTCAAAATCTTTTGTAATCTATAGAATTAATAATACTTGAAAAAAGCTGGGAATGGGATCAGGAACTCATAAAGTGAAAATATTGAAGTATTAAGCATAAAAAGATCTTTGAAGTAGTACAAGATGTACCATAGTATGTCATATGCAAACAGTATATTTACTAAACTTGTTCGATGTTCTAGGGATAAGATCAATGTATTTAATACATCGTTCTGTAGGAAATATCCATTTCTGGGGTAATATGCAAAAAATAACAGTATGTAGTATAAGTACTTGTTAGTCTACAGTTTACAGTCTACAGTCTACACGAAGTACGAATGTTCTCAGTTCTCTCCGTTCTTCGTTCTCTCGGATCTCGGACAACTGACGACCGACGGCAAAATTTCAATAGGCTCAGGCTTTAATAATTCCTTTATTCTTTTCAAGTAGAATGTGTGTAGTAGTGAATGGAGTATATTTCACGGGACGTTACTTTTCATCCTTCTATCTGTAATCAGTGAGCCAGTAAACTCTCTCCATCTGATCTATAGAAGCAGTTCAGAACTAGTATCTGTTCCCCATTTTCTCTACTATCTACTATCTACTGTTCGGGGTGTAACATACACAGTGCACATAGTGTGTAGTGTGTAGTATTACACACTTATACAAAACTTCTCCCCTTTGTATCCTCTTAATTGTTTTCGGCAGCTCTTCTTCCCATTTGAATCATTTGTATGCGTATTAGTTATTATTAATATTATACACACTGTCACTGTATGTGCTATGTAGAACACACTAGTGGGCATAAAACATATGAATCCATATTCCGTATTACGTATTACTATTGTCACTTTATATATATATTATGTAAGTATACTTCTGTATTCAGTGAGTATTCACAATACATAGCATATCTGTATAATAGAGATAAATAAAACGGTATAATTGATAATAACTGACCTAGGGATACATAATATATCCTTCGTTTTCAAGAAGTGAGTGGAATGCACATATCTAATACCTAGCATCTACTACGTTCGGCACATTGTACAGATTATAGATATTATTATTGGCCTGATGATATTATGAAAGAAGGAGTCAGTCTAGCACAATTAATGCACTGGAGTTAAATATAATAAACAGAAAATAAATAGAAAGCAAGTACGGACTTTTCTTTTGATTCAGAAACCCGTATCATTTCATCTCTATAGAAAAGGGGAAAAAAGAGAAAGGAACGTAGAACGCAGTAGTAGTACGTATTACGTATCAGTGCGATATCTATAATATCATAATAAAGTATCTATTAAAGTAAAATTAATATGTATGTTCCTGAACTTGTACTTTGTAAGCTGTATAACTAACAAAGTAAGTAAAGGATTCTATTGTGTAAAAAGTATATTCAAAATTCAAAATGCTAAAAACAAATCTATTCATTACACTCTTTTGTTTTCAATGCCCAAGTAAAACAAATCCTGACTGCATGTAATGCGAGACGAATAATAGTTAATAATAAAAGAGTTCAAATGTAGATTGTACAAAACTTTTTTCTTTTCATCTTTATCACTGTTATAATTTATTCATTCATTTCGTCATTAATTAATTAGAAATATTATAAATTATCATAAATATTGTAACATACTTTTGCATTTTTTGTTGCTACCTTCTTTAACTTTAACTCTTTGTGTGTGTTACTTACAATGTACACGGTACACACAATAGTAAATACTTTTACACGGATTTGAAATTGTTTATATTGCTAAACTGAGAGCATTGAATATTACATACTATACTAAGGTAATAAGAGATGTAATCTTATGTAGTATTACATTTTTTCCTTACATAATAAATAAATATAATATATATATATATATGATTTTCGTTCTCCAAGTACAATTTAAATCCTAACAATTATATTATTTATATTTTTCATGACGCAAGATGGAAAAAATACAACGAGCAAGGAACATAACAACATTTTTCAGTAATCAATGAATAATGTTTATCGCTGTTACATTTTGTTTAACTACTTGAAACTATACTATAAACTATAATATTATAATGTCATATTAGTGTAATATTATGTACACTGGTGATTTGTTTCACTTTACACGTGTATCTATAGTCTACATCAATTTTCAATCACCCTCTAAGTATAATATATCTTATTTATTTCAACTAACCAAAAAACTTGAACTTGTAGGTAAATAAGGGGAAATTTGAGACAACATGACAGAACTTCTGAACATCCAAGTTTATTCTCAATTTTTCTAGAAATAAAATAAAATTTCATTTCGTCTATAGGCTTGTAATTTTTCAATGAGTGCTTTCTCTATATATAATGTAGACCTAAACGAAGTACTACTTGTTACTTGAACTTTCATATATATGAGCTGCGAATGCTCGTGTTAGTACTTCAATAATAATAACTATGCTAATCGTCTAAATAATCCTATTTGAATTTTTATGTACACATGAGTAAGAGTCCTGAACTGAACTTATTTAGTAATTTTTAGCACTGTATAATTCGTTCATACTTAATTTAGAGCCAGACTTGTACGTAAATAGTATTTTATAATCTTTTAGTTGCTAAATGTGTACTTCATAATGATAATTACTTGCTAAAGTGATAAACATTTTCGTTATCGTATATGCATACTGTGTTTATGAGCTCCTACAATGTTGCATTGGTGTAATTATACGGTTCCATAGGAGTTGTACTTATAATAAATTACTCTAGTAAACAACGATAATCAAAATAGTTACCGACTACCGGCACATTAAAAAAAGGATTGCTTTTCATTTGTTTCTGCACACATAAATATTATGCGTTATAAAAGTCTCATGTATGCGTAAAGCAGATACACGGGACTTGGTAACAATTTCTTATACTATTGTATAAGAGCTAATTGAAAATTGTTCTTCATCAAGTCGAAACCTATTTAAAAGTAAGAAAGGGAGATGAAATGAATTGGCTAAAATTTGCATGCATAAATCCATCATGTTGCCTCTTGAAAGACGGTGCAATTTTACAGTGCTGCTTATTTCTCTCTATACTTTATGAAATTTGTTAATAGTTAATAATCAAAGTATATGAAATAGAATTTCCAACAGATACTAATATGAAATTAAAATGTCTGAAAATAATTTCTTTCCCCTACCTACGTACACAGTAGAGGTGTATAGAAAATATATAAATATAATGCTAAAAAGAATTTTGAAAACGCAGCTGATGCTGTGAATACTTAAGTTTTCATTATGTATGTAAATCATAATAATTTATAATTTATTTCAGTTTTATCAATCAAATAATAATAATAATAATGGTAATAATGTACTTTAATTCCTTAATTATCGCGCATTTATGTGCATTATATGGTACATTATCAGTAATTGTCAATACATTCATGGTTATAATTAATTACATTACGTTGAAGATAAAACAGACAAAAATAATGCAATCATCATTGTTGAAGATCGTCTTCTTTAATAACATGGTTCATATTATATAATACATTGTATTTTGTAATTTGGAAAACTGCATAACATCTACAGTCAAAACTTCAAACGGTATACAATTTAAACTAATTTAAGAAACTATATGTATGTATGTATATAATATGTTTGTCAAATGAAAAAAAGTAACAGTACATGTATAACAAACAAAAAGATTTTGTAGCGTAATAACCAATTATTTAAACTTAACGTACATTACAACAAATACTTTTTAACACTTACACACACACACACACACATTTATGTATATGTCTATTATATTACATACACGCTAATCATGATCTAACAATAGTATATATGTACCATTAAAATCTAATATAACTGTAGTAGTATATGTATATATCCAATGGAATCTTAAGATGTACAAACTGAATTTTAATAATAATAATAATAATAATTACTATTATTACTAATAATTGTATATAGTTATATATTTAAATTGTTTTTTTGTTACTACACCGAAATTATCCGAAAAAATTAGAAGATGACGGGCAGTGCCCTTCTGAAATCGTTTGAAGTGTTACCATTGGGAGTTGAACCCTGTTGAGCCATGTGGTAAGGGTTTTGTCCATTTGGTACATGCCCATACTGAGCCATATGAGCTAAACTGGGATGACTTCCTGGAGGAATACCAGCTTGAACTTGATTTAACTGGCTATAGTAACTGGCTAGAGACGAGAAATGAGGGGGGAAATTACCAGCTGAAGTGACTACCATGGATGGACTACCACTGTTATTCTCATCTGGAGTTCCACGATGAGAGAGTGTAGAATGTCCGGAATTTTTATTTGGATCTGGAGTGCCGGATTCATCATGAGAACTGCTCTTGGGTGAATCTGACTCTGTTGATTTACTACCATGCATTAAATCATAACGGTCATTCATATTGTTTGATGTCGGTGTAGATCCTATAAATCAACAAACAATATTACAAAAAAATTAAAAAACAAAAATAATTAATAATTAATTATGTACACACGATTTGTTTTTTGTAACTATATAGTAAAGAGCATATTATAAATTTCCATAAAATAGTTTTCAAAGCATTCTACTATAGTGCATGCTATTCTATTATAGAGTTTAAATATCTACTTAATATACATACATATAGATATCTACAAACAACACTCGTTGTATATTGTACAAGAGGAGCAATAAGTACTTGAACAAACAAACTTGAGAAGAAAAAGCAAAAAAGGAGAGACAGAGAAAAGACCCACCTAATAATAATAATAATAATAGTATAATGCAAAGAAAGTACACATGGTCAAACAACAAGAAGAAAAGAAAAAAGAAGCCGCATACACACAAAAAAAGAAGAAGGAAAATAAAGGCATGTTCACATATCATCATTAATATTTATCGGAAGGAGTTATCAAAAGGATAACAAAACTAAGTAGTTGCGAATGAGAAAAGCTAATATTTGATCAAAAGTCTCGATCATCAACAGTAACAACAACATAAACTTATACATTCACTCACTCACTTGCTCGGTGTTTCATACAAAAAGTCATAAATGCAGTCATAATAAACTACTTTTGCATACAATATTATACATAGTACAAACAAACTTTTATGTTTGAACTTTTCATTCCAACAATAGATTTGTATTGTATGCATGTGTGTGTGTGTGTGTGGTTTATCGAGCGTTAAGCAAGTGAGATAATAATATGAATATTGAGGAGCAGAAGAAAAGGAAGAAGAAGAAAACGACAATAAAGAAGAAAAACAAATAGGCAAAAAAGAAAGAAAGAAAGAGAGTGAAAGGGAGAGAGAGAGAGAAAACTATGAGATAGAGAATCTACTCACCAGGTGCAAACTTGTTAGGGCTTCCCGAATCGAAATATCTAGAATTTCCCGCATCAGAGTTCAGTTGCATATATTTTGCGGCTGCTGCAGCGACCGCCTCTGGAGAGTACATACTACTGATTGCAGAATACCGGTACTTATCGTCTATTCCCGAAGAATACGCTTTCATCGCATCTTGCATCGAGCTAACTACTTGATGAGCTATATTTATAAATTACACATTCAAAGAAAATAAGAAAAAAGCAAAAATTAATTTAATATACAGAATTATAACAAGAATCTACATGTACAATAAAATCTACATAAAATACTCCATTTGTTTTTGTTTTTTTTAGCATATACGCATTGAAAGTGATAACAAATAATTAACCCACGAAAAAAAAGTGTATTTTTTTTTGAAAAAAATAAAAATCTCAAAAATTTAAGAATATTTTACCTGTAGGATTATTGACCGCAGCGGCTGCAGCATGCATGGCAGATCCATAAGCACTATTATAATAGCTCGACATTTGTGCTCCGGGCAATCCAGCTATAATGAAACAACAAATAAAATACAAAAATTAGTACCAAATTACAAAAACTATATTTCATATAAATATTTCATGTTTAGTATTTTATCCGTTTGTACATATCATAATAACATACTAACTCCACATTATCATTAATAGTAAGAACATCAACTTTTATCAGGGGATTCCTATACAGAACAAATTTCAAATTTTCTTGTACCGTGTTCCCTATATTCCAATGATAAATCCATTTTATTTTATTTTGTATTTATACACAATAGAAAAGAGGAAAGATGAGTGCATAACCTATAATTACACTTGAAGTTTTCACTCTTATTCAATAGTAATAATAGTTGTACAGTTACATATTATACGTACTGCAAGGAAAATGTACAAGGTTGGATGTGGGAGAGCACCCAGGTAGAACTCAAATGTTTTTTATATCAATAGAGAACCTTTTGTATGTAGTACAAAAGTTTTTTTTTTTTAAATTTTATTTTAGAATTCACTTCGTTTGCTCCTTTCATTGAAATTCAATGGTAAGAATTAAAAATTGACATTTCCACACCAGGATTATAATTATGATAATATATAATGATCATAATTACAAAAAAAGTAACAAACTCACCACTCAATCTATTGAATAATGTACCCTCCTATTTTCTACAACAATACAACTTGTATACAAGAATGACATCCATAGATCACACAGTCAAACAAACTACTATGTGTATATATGCACTCTCACTAAAATAACTGGTAACGAGTACTACCACAACTTTTATTCCATACCTTCTTATTATTATTACTTTATTATAACTTACTTATTTGTAACAAGAAAAAATTCCATCATCTCTCTACATTATATTATTAGATATGTGTATATTATGCATATACACTGAATGTATGTAAAGATTTATAAACTATTATTTGTACACACATGTCTGAATACAAGAAGAATACGCAAGAAGATTGCTTCCAAACTTTCTTTAGCTACTTTTCTGCACGCACATTACACATTGTCAGTGTAAGCAATTTCTTATTAGTTATTACTATGAGAATAATAATAATAATCATATTTGAAGCTTTTATTATAGTAAATATTTATGTTTGACATAAATGTATTCTAGTTATAATATGTTTTGTATATAAGTACTTTGTTCTCAATGGTTTTGTATATAAAATACAAACTCATGGATGCATGTTCACATCAACGTTGCACAAAGTATAGAATATTCTCGTTTTAGGTGTTAGATGAATGTTTTAAAAGTGTATAATGTACAATATAATATATATACTTGACCAGGTAGATTTAGATTTAGAGAAGAGAAAAAAAAGACCACAATGCCCTATGCAATTGCAGTTAGAATAAGAATAGAAAAGAATCAAACATAATAGAATCTGACAAACAAAGTAGGTGCGACTAGATATACGTTAAATAAATGTGTGTGTGTGTGTGATGTAGAAATGTCCAGTGCACAGTTCCCTCTCATTTCGTACCTCTAGACTTATATATAAACATATGTCTATGTCTGGCTGGTCTCATCCATCCATCTATCTAACGAAACTAACCGAGAGAATAACTATCATCTATCTACATTCAACCAATGGCAAATAATGGCCTAATTTTTGTCCCTTTTTAAGCATGAATAGAAACTGAATGACAGAGCAAATAACACACTTGTTTAGCTTCTATTCAGCGACAAAAGAATGGGAAAATGGAAAGGCTTTGTACATACTTTATAGATGTGATTCTCATAAACCATCTCTCTTTCCCTGTCTATCCGTCTCTGTCTCTCTCTCTTACTCACTCAAGGTTCGTTGTTACTCCTGTCAAACTAACAACGAAGAGCACCTCAAAAATATTTAACAACAAACAGACTCACGACTAGTTCAAGAATATTTTTTTAAATATAAAATACATATGACGTATATAAATTTGAAACAAAAATCTTACACATATCATGTGATAATATGTATATTATCATTTATAATACTTGAGAACATAATATACATTATATGTGAATTAATTCAGGTATTCAATACCTGACAAAAACTTAAACCAACTAAAACAAAAATTATAAAAACTTTCATTTTATTTCACATGGTATATTATTATTATACTATACTTTTTTAACATGAATATGTGATTGACTTTGAATTTTTTAAATCATAAAAAAAATCAAGCCCCTTTTCTACCTGAAAAATTAGAATGGACAAGTCATTGTTTCTAAATCGTGTGACGAGCTTTAAACATGATCATCAAGTGTAATGGTAAAAAAAGATGCTAGTTCTATTTTTTATCAAAATATTTTATCAGTAAAGATAGTGCGACATTATACTGTGTTTTATATCCACCCATCTAATACTATTGCATCAAGATTCGTGATTAGCAGATCACTGAAATGTCAAAAGCAAAAGAAGAAAAAAAACACAAGGGCACTCGAGACTTTCTAAATAATAAATATAAACTGTGTAAGCCATGTTATTTGTACAATTTTAAAGTCAAAACTTCTCTATAATACAACATGCATATACTGCATCTTATATTCCGTAGTTTATACAAAAAGGTATACTGTACAAATCAGAAATTATGATAGACTATAAAGATGAAAGGACGTTAATCAAATCATTCCTATTCAACTCCACATTCCCAGACCATCAAGCTCATGTACAGATTAATTAAGTTTTGCCTTTTGCACATTGAACGACAATCATAATAGTTCAGCATAATTGTAAAACCATCTTGTAAACATTACTTTACAAAGACGACAAGCTGCTAATGGGAAAACTGAGAACTCTCATGAATGTACATATTATGTATTCCAAGAAAGTTGATAGATACATTTGTTTATACATGTACAATACATGCCCTAAAGAGTTGTCTTTAAGTAAGTTGTACATATACTTAGATGTTGTTTGTTGTTATTCAATCCATTATACACAAGTTTTCTATGTTTCACTCTCTAATTGGTAAACTACATTTACATTTGTACATGAATGATATTATGATGAGATTTATCATAACAGTTAACCATGTCCCATTCCTTCTCTATACCCAACTCATTTGCTCACTCACTCACTCACTTGCTCAGCCAGCAGTCATTCAAGGCTCTTTTTCCGTAACTTAAGTAGACTTAAGTTTTATTTCTCTTTTAGTATTTCCCTCCCAAGTAAACGAGGCTCAATTTAATAAATTTTGAATATACTCCTTCCAACTGCACATAGTAAAATATTGCATTGCGTATTCTGTATGCATTTAAACATATTAGAGTGCATACAACAACAACAACACAGCCTGTAAATACTTTAAAAGATCTCTCTCTCTCTCTCTCTTTCTCTACATGGCTCACATTGCATATTGCTTTTGAACTTTCTGCTCGTCCGCCACTACAGAAAATAAAAATTCTCTTTTGAACAGAGTTGAAAGCCCAGGTGTACAATGTACGACGACGTTCACAGGTTCAGTATATGCACAATGCTCATGTTGTATGTTTATGAATGCTAAATAGCTACCAAATAGTACAAATTACTAATACGTAGCCGCGTAGTTTTTTGATACTACCAAACATATTATGTGCACATATATAAAACCATTTGTACATATCCACATTATATTCATCTACCAACCTTCAAGTTCATCAGTATACATTTGTACATGTATATATTAGAAAAAAAAAGTCCCCTCATACACTCAAAAACACACATAAACCTTTATTGAAAATATAGATTTGCATATATGTATACATATATACAAATTACACTACTATCCACTGTACTTTGAACATGTACAATATATAGTGTACAGTTGTTCACACAGACGATGATTATGATGATGGTCCAGTGAGTGAGGTGGACCAAAAAGAGACGAAATAGTGAAGGAAAAGGAGAATAAAAGAGAGAGAGAGAGAGAGAGAGACCAGGTGTAATGCCCAAGGCAGAACATAAGCTCTATATCACTCATTGTATGAGTGTGTGTATCGCCTATCTTTTATAACAGGATAATGATGAAGCTGGACTCTTACTAAATGTCTGCCTATTTGGTTTACCAGACTACAAGTCTTCCCACATGAAACTACTCAGTTTCTCTCTCGTCTGTCAGGTAGGACAGAGGAAGACAAGTGCGAGATTTTTCAATTGAATTCAATTTCTCAGGTCTAAGGAACCAACGACATGTAATATGTATACTGTTTTATGTACCATGTGAATGTGCATAATATATTTATTTTATATTATAAGTATATGTACAAGACAAAAACTATAGACAAAAAATCCCGTAAGTATTTATCATATCACTGTCCATGTCCGTGTTGTGTATCCGTACAATGTAGAAACATATAATTTTTGACTTATGCTACTTCTTCTTCTTGTACTAATTTTACGCATGAAATCTGTATTGCCGCTTCTGTCTTTGTTACCTTTAATGCCGATACAATGTAAAGTGTAATAAAATCATACCTGACTTTTAAAAGTGCACACATCCACCCTCTTACATACGTACACATACCTTTTGTACATTTGGGCAGCACGCAGCGTGCCACTGCCACTGGTAAACAATTACGACTGTATACACCGTATACACACACCACCACCACTCTTTGGTATTCATAAAAATAAAAATCTATAGATAATAATAATACTTTACAGCACTCTCCATCACATATATTTTACCTTAAACTTTTGTAACTTACGCCGTGCACACTTTAGTTATATATCTATATATTATTATTTATTACTATTGATTTCTTCAATAGGGATAAGTAATCACAGAAAACTGAAATTGAAATCACCAATATAACAATAAGTAATAAGCTTTTGATATGATTGCCGAGACATAAGAAGTGAAAAATACTGATTCTTGTTATTCTTCCTCTTGTACCTTTTCACGCTCCAACCTCGTAACCCACCTTATTATTATTATCATTATTTTTATTGTATTGATTGTTTTCAATTTTCCATCTAATACCCCTTGTAAAATATCTTTTTCTGCTGTTCTAGACAAAAATTATTATACTATTTAGAAGGAAAAAACATTTGAAAAACAAAAGTGAGTTACACTCACTATTGGATATTTGGAACATATACAAAGTTTCAACTACACGCACAACTTTAACCTACAACCAGTAACTCACCTCAGTTCTAAGAAACTTTATGAATTGTCATAAAATTTGAAAAACTATGAAGAAGAAGAACAACAACAACAACAAGAGGACGACATTTCATTTTATTATACCTCATCGTTTACCTCTGATTTAAGAACTGTAATACAGTTTCGTCTTAAAACTCTATTGGATTGCAGGTACAAATAAAATGTTGTTGTTTTTGTATACAGGGTATTAGAAAATCGGATGTATTTAACATTTTGATCATTCAAAACTATTTAATAGTAAGCATAGCCTTTGTGGCTTTATTATTGTTTTCTGAGAACAAAAATGTATTCTTATTTTTTTGTAAGTTCTGGAATTTTTCAATAAAAAACATTCGAATATGCATGATATTTTTTCGAGCTTAACTTTAAGACAAAATATTGAGCCTATGTTTTGGGACACCCTGTAAAAATATTATACTTGTCAAAAATTTAAAACTTCAGCCCTTCCATTTTTTGAAAAAAATTTGAAGTTGTTTCCAGAGAATCAGCATAATAAATAATAATCAAAATTTGAGTACAATAGTTCATGGCTCATGACAAAAGGAAAGCACTACTACAATAAAAGACAATAATAAATAATAATGCCATATAAATTTCTACACACTCAATAATATTATTTACGTTAACACTTACGAACTACTGGCTACCTGAACCGAACCAAATTGTTCTTTTCTCTGAAATATATACATGTGAATGTACCCAATTTGACATTTGACTGTGTATTAATACCATTTTAAACTTTTTTCTAAATCGTAAATCATAACAATATTTTTTGTATGAACATCAATGGTTAACTTTGGTTCTCTTTTGTTTCCTTTCTTTACGTTCTATATCCTACATTATAATAATAATAATAAAATCCCCTTTTTTTTCAGCACGCACTTGCGTTATTGTTATTTTGATTCTAGTATGTCATATAGATATAGATATACGTCAGCATTATAATATTGTTACCTATTTCATCCTGATATCACATGTAGAAATTGTAATGTTTTGGCTAAGTGTATCATTATGATGATGTGCCTATTGTTATGTCTATTGGTACTTTATGAAACTGAAGCTTTAAAATCCTAAATCCATACTACCATTGTCATTTGTGCAAATCTCTAAACATAGATCTAATTGTGGATGTTTGTGGAAACCAAGCATGACCACCATTTTCAAAATCATCTGTAGTTTAAAGGAAAAGAGTGGTACAATACGGCCACGATTCAAAATATTTGTATTGTTATGCTATTATTCCCATATTATTCCCACTAGTTGTTGCTCTTGCAAAAGATTCAAATAAAATATATACAAAAATTTACTTTTGTCTTACATCAACTTTTATTCTTTTTGGAGATAAATATTCACCAAAGTATATGAGAAAGAGAGAGACAAAATTCTCTTTAGTTGTATTTGGTATCTTGGTATTTGGCCTTTGTCTACACAACGTGAATATAATACGGACATTATGCATATTAAATTCATTCTGCAAGTTGTTTTTTTTTTTGTTCTTACAAATATATTATACAGAGACAGTCTGGGAAAATAAAAGTATAATATGTACTTACTTACTTGCTTACTTTATATACCGTGTACCTTGACTTACATAGATAACAGATTTTGTATTTAGACGGTAGAAGACCAGATTTTGATGTCTACCTCTATCTTGTATTGTATCTGTCTTTTATCTCTCGCTTTAACTACACATGACGTGAGATAATGGATAGGAAACACAGGAGCCACTTTCAAAGACTTGACATCATATGATTTATAGTGTTGTTTTCACAAGAGAATTAAAGCATATTATTGTTTACTCTGAAGCTCATCTCAATTCTATCCCATCTTACACTTGTATAATATAATATATCATTATTGTAATGCTATACTCTTCAACTATTTTCATAGTTTATTAGTCAAAGTAGATGTCTTACATAAACATGACTAAAACAATCTACTCACTAAGGACTTCAAAAGTTACTTCCCTCCTCAATCAACTTGTTTTATTGCTCTCACTTGTACAGTCCCTAAGAAGAAGTACGTTGACTAATAATAATAATAATACGAATACTCAACTTTACCAGGAGACAGTAGACAAGTATAAAAGACTCAAATATACGAGACATAAGTATTACAAGAATCTTCTTATTTAAGCCGTAATCATAATTTTAATTTAATAACATGAAATGTCTCAAATCATATCAAAAAGACATGAGCAGTTTTTTATGAACAATTTTTTTTATAAGTCACAACTATTTTACTTTCGTACGAACGAGTAACTAGGTAATCTCATTATATTTTTTGTTTCTCCTGTTCCCCAAAATTTTAATCAAAAGTGGACAAATAAATTGTGTCATACAATTATTGTGTAAAAGGTAAAAGATATCTCACAAACAACATCACTTATTCTTTTAAATAAATCTTAAATAGTCTAACATGATTAATGTATACACAAATGAATGCATATAAAGCTAATTAATTTATAAAGTTTGATGCACAAAAAATAAATAAACCAGCATTAACTTTAGAAAAACAAGTACGCATACATAGATACATATTATGTAGATATGAAACAGCAACATTCAAGTGTTCCCATGTACATGTAGTTTGGAACTCTTAACATTCTGTTAACGCATTGGCAGAAAGCCCTTTACTTCACAATTTGACTAGCCAATAAGCAGCTTACGAAAAAAAAAAGACAAAGTTTCTGTGTGTACGTGCAAGTGTGTGTGTGAAGGATTTAAACAAATAACTTGATTAGACATAACGTCTAAAACCATTACTTTTTATTGTTCTCTCTCCGACTGAATATTAGAATCCTTCTGGTCATAAAACATTTCTGTATATATACATATACGCTTAAATGACTGTACTGAAATACATACCAAAAATGTATTCAACGTTTATATATAGAAGTTGTGTATTGTGTATACAGAAACATAATACATAAGAAAGAATTATTTGATGTAAAAAGATGAGTAGTCATAATACTCATGCACTGCTTGATTTTCACGCCTTACTCCTCCTTTCCCTCCCAAACTAACGATATGAGTCAGAAAACCTGCTAATAAACAGATAATCGAGCGAGCAGACAAGATAATAACAGTGGAAAACGAGAGAGATGAGTGGACTGGAACCCTTCATTTCAAGTCTCATCAAATCTAAAGAGTTTTGTGGTTCATTACTATTAAGACGGTTATTACCTACCTCCCTAAAAGATGCCATTTCCATGCTTCACAATAGTTTATCTTAATATATTCTCATGATGCATATACTCGCATACATTGTACATTTTACATACCTTTAGTTTCGCTACATCCTAATAGTATCTCATACAGATGGAGTACAAACGCATAAAAATAATACATTTACACAATACCACTCCTTTTTCTTCTACTACTTCATCTTCCTTCCTCCCTTCATACACCTCTATGTAACTAAAGACATCAAAACTTTTTTCTTTCCAAAGCGACAAACAGTAAAGAGTAAAGTATGGCCCAGTAAGTTTTCGGAAGTGGCCAACAATCAAGTTCCAAGAGCGGATATAGACATGATCAAGATAGTGTATTTCTTTTATTTTTGTCTCATTTGTTTCAATACGTTCTATCAGCTAGCAGCTTCAACTATTAGCACGCATCATTACTATATTATACTCGTGTAAAAAGACATTTTCAGAAGCTAAAAACGAAACCAATATGGAAAATCCCATACAGAGCGTAATTAAGTTAATTTTACAACTTTGTAATCAAATGGAACATCCGTCGCCTGTCAATGAATCATGAACTAAAACACGATACAACTACCTACCAATAATAAATATAATAAGAATAATTATGTAGTTTTTTTTACATTGGATTTCTTAATAATTTACTCATCCGCATGAGAAAAAACAGACTTTCATGTAAAATGAAACAGCCCAACTATTACACTTCTTTTTCTGTGTTGGTAAAACCCCGATATCCACTTCAGTTACGTAGGAAATGGTGAATATTACATACATCACACTTGTACAAGTCGAGTGGGGGAGAAACTATAAGAATTTAAGAATAAGCAAAACTTTTTTGTTCGTAAATTGAAATGGATTTTTTCCTTTCCGATGGTCGTTTCTTTTCTAACGACAAGAAAGATGAAAACGGGAAAGAAAAAACGACCACCCTTTCAAAACTTTGAACATAACCCTTAAGCATAAGAAAACTGTCTTTATTATTATTACTATTGCGTATCCTCATAAATATTATACGAAAACGTAAAACGTAGAAATGGTCTTGCCATTCCTACTTATTTCAAGATTTTTTTTATAAAGTTCTTAAAATATATAAAATAAATACACTGCTATAGCCTTTCGGTCATATCAGATGCATGAACTTTTATTGTAAATGACGAATTTTTTCTCGGTCTTTGATATACCTTTTTTTTTCTTTTGGGATAATGTATCTTAAGATCTTGTATGGAGACGCAAGATAAACTAACCATTAAATCCTCATATTTCAATACATAACACATCAAACAAAATTGAAACCAGACATGAAAATTCTGAATTGTTATTATTTTATTTGCTCACACAGGCACATATATCATACAGAAGAAGATTAGATATTTTGGTGTGTAGATTTTTTTTGAAACTAGTACACTGATAGAACTTTGAAAGTTTGAAATCCAAGATTATCTTGAAATCAACACTTTTTTTCAGAGTATCGTACGCAGGTACAAAAAAATATGCACCCTCTATTATAAAACCATAAATAAACAGCTTTACATAAGACCATGAGATCTTATTTCCATTCTTACTTTTTTTTTCTTAACTCTTAATCTATGGATTCAATTGAAACTCAAAGAGCAATTCAGACTAAAATAGAAACATAAAAGGGATTTAAAGAGACATCGTCAGTAGTCTGTTTCTAATAATAACAACAACAATGATATTCGTATTATATACGACTACTATTATTATTATTATTATGCTGAGAGACGAAGAAAAAAAAACGTAATATTGACAAAGAAGAATGGATGGAGAAATTCCATTTTTAGTTTAGTTTTACCAACTCACTCTTTTTGTATCTATCACAAAAGTTTTCAACCAGCTATCATCAGCTCTCCTTTTTTTCCATTTCGTCATCTCTCTCCCTCTCTTTCAGCCTACTCGTCTTTATATATGTAGCTTTTCTTGGTTTACTCTATCAAAACTCAACAACTAAACATTTTGAACCACTTGAGAATGTACTTACAAAAATAACACTTTCAAGTTCCCAAAGTTTTTATAATAGGGTGAAGTTTCTAATTGTGACCACTTTTCAACAACACAACTTTTTATATACATATATACTTGATACTTGCAGAGTGTTTTAACATACAAAAATATTAAAATCACATAAAAATCAGTATTTTTGTTATACAAGAAGTTCTTGTCAAGAACACATTTTTGCTCCTCTGCAACATTTCCTACATGATAAACTATGCAAAGGTATAAGGGGTGTGAAACAAAAAACTGAAATGTTTGATTGAGCATTGAGCATCAAACATAATTTTTAAAGTGAACATTTGTATCAACTTGATGATATACTGAAAGTGAGAATGAAAAATGAAAACGTATGCAGATGAGAATTAAAATCTAATAAAGTGCATATGTATATAATATCGAATAAAATTGAGGGCTGACTTTGAAAGACAGACACAATCAAACGAGTACAATACGTGATGTGTGCAGTGTATATAGGCAAGAACAAAAAAAAATGACAATAAAGAAAGCATAAAAATGTACATTCAAACTTTTATATTACATTTATCTATATATGATGTGGATGATGAACAATGTCCAACATGGGTAAGCTATAATTGCCTATTGACAAGAAACAGAGAGAAATGTACTATATTTGATTTAATTTTCCCCTTTCTTTGTACGTCTCTATTCCATGTGTGTACTCTAGTTATAGATGTGTACAGAATTATGTGTGCCCATTCGTATTTGTAGAATGGAAGAATTGAATGTGCACACACAATATCCACGACAATAGTAACAAAACAATAATAATATAACTCATACAATAGTTTTTCAAATGATCTCAACACTTTTTCTTAGCAGCGCTATTCATATAAATTGAATTATCACGATGAGTACCTTTGTACCAGGTGAAAAAAAGTTGAAGTTTCCTTTCTTTTCTTTATCCTCACCAACCCATCAACTTCTTCCATATTCTATGTACATAATACGTATACCTTTATCCTCCAACCATATATTTACATATACACAAAACTCTCCCTAAACAACCCATGCTTATTAAGTGTATTATATTTCCTCTCTTTGGTTAATTCTTAACATAGACAGAAGACGTACAATACAATAATAATAATAACTAGTACACATTTTATACATAGGTTCCTGCATGTATTTATATAAGGATTCAAAGTACATACTTACAGAGCAAGGTAACGCTCAGAACTTTGGACGATAAAGTATGGAGTTGAGAATGTCCATCCATCCGTCTCTTCGCTCTCTTCTATATTTATTTATTTTTCTTTAAAAAGCTTGAATAATACTGAATTGTGCCGATGAATAGGCTAAGCTGACTCAAGACTCAAGTAAAGTATTCAAACATAATGGTTGACCGAACCGAGCATAAGAAAGAGCTGACTACAGCCACAACAACCTTATGACGATCCTCAAACCTCCAAACATTTAAGGCACAAATAAACTATATGTTTGAGCGGGTCCAAAACTTGGATTCTGTTCATATAACGCTCATATAAAATGTATACCCTATACCTAAAGAAATACGTATAGGATATAGAACCATAATATATATCAGTAAGAAAACGAAGAAGAAAACACATTACTAAAACTTTTATGTACTTTGATTCTTCAATTGAATCGAAATATATAGAGAAGCATATAAAAGAGAGAGAGAAAAAATACATTAATCTTTCACAATTCGCATCACACTCAAAAATCTTTTGTTGTATAAATTTCATTTGAAGGTATACTTTGCCATTCTCCCTCAGTATAAGTAAAGGAAGAATAGATGTATAGACAATTTAACGAAAGTGTACCTACATTTGTACATAAAATTTCACCCTTTACCCCTCGATTTGCAACTCTAATATTTATTTATCTAGCTTTTTTTACTTGATAAACCATATCAAAATTACTTTTGGTTGTTTTTTCTTCCTCTTACCATTGGAATAAGAATTTAGGCAGTTTTTTATAAGGCTTATCGATCATTTCGTATGCATTTAACGAACTCAGTATGTTTTTCTCCAAATAACATGGTTGTAAATATAGTTTACAATCTTAATTACAAAAAATAAAAATGTTGTATACTTTGTTATTTTGAATACTCTAAAACATGGTTATCAAGAGTCAAGTCAAAAATCTATGGATGTGGTTGAGAACATATGGGGAGAAAAAATATAATAATAATAATAATATGTAGTAAGACACGTCGTTTGTAAATTAACCAACAGTAGAGCTATATAATATATGTATTAAGCATCTATATATACCTATTTGTGTGCACAGACTGATGTTGTTCCCAAGGGTCGAAACAAATTCAATATTAGTGATTCATAATGATCCCAACGTCAATGGGAAAGAGGCCTCACACAACAATACGGTTCATAATTGAGCACACTATTGAATTTGCATGTAGTATATCGGTCTGATACCAGCTTCAGAGTTCCCGGAAAGCTTGCACTGTCACACAAAAAGCTATATATGTATGAGACTCTTCTTTTTGTTATTTTTATTTATTGTCATTGTTCTGTCTCTCTCTTTCATTTTTGCTTTTCTTTCTCTCTTTCTGCTTTCTGTCAATGTTTTGTGTCTGCCTCTGTTTCTATTTTTATTTATGTGTGTGTTCTTTGCATTCAATGTCGTTATAAAGTATATATAAACTACGAGGACTTATTCAGTACAAAACAAAAATGTATACATTTTGACTCTCATCCTCGGCGGTGTAGCATTGGACGTATAGCAGAGCTTTGACTTATGGTAAATATCTACCCTCCTGGATCAACTATGACAGAGTATAGGACAACGACGACAAAAACAACAACACATGAAGAGCTGAGTTTGAACTAAATAGGAACCTCTATTCTTTAAGGTGTGTATATTGTAGAACGGAAACACTTGTTTATTCTTGTTTTCCTAATCAAATCATCCTATTCAAAGTTCTATTCATTCTACTCCCCACTCAATATATATTTAATACCACACGGAAAACGAAAAGTATGCACTTGTGTGTATATACGATCCAATCCTGTCATGCCAGCATGAAACACAAACATTTATGTATACATACAACATACAAGCAAACCATGACACGACTCGGGCATGTCCGGAAAACTACAAATACCTCTTCCTTCTATCTATCTATCGTGACTTTCGAATTCAGCTATACATCATCAGAAATCAGGATATGTAAACGCACAGTGTTAGTGACTTGAATACTTACATTGTATATATCCATTGTATTTTTTGCTTCAAAGTGCATAATTTTTTTTCTTTTTTTGAATTTAAAATTATACACATGTTTGTTCTGGATTATTTTATATCGATTTTTGATCATTTCTTTTTACAGTTCTTGGTCACCT